>LGRX02005452.1:0-16023 GCA_001247695.2 Cymbomonas tetramitiformis
CCTTAGGGAAGCTGGTATCATAGCCGTGGACACCGCCTTTGAGTTCCACGACCCTGAAGACCGCGATCTTCTTCATGAGCTCGCTGCAAAGTACAACGCGCCGCGTGTCGACGAGACTACTGCGGATCTTTTATATATTCTACAACTAATAATGATCATCACATTTTCCTACACGTTTCAGTTATTGTCTTTCTAAACGCGAATCGGTGTGTCCGAAAAGCAAAATAAAAGTGAATTAATTCCCAAAGAGATATAATAGGATCAAATATAAAAGTTTTAATAAACTAATTCTCCATGACACACCACATACTGTATGTGGGGAATGCGTATTTATTGTGCTGCTGCACGGTGGGCTTATATCTAGCCCCAATGGACTCAAATGGAAAAGTACAAAAGTTCAAGCATATAGTATAGGATTGCAAAGACACGTATAAAGAATGGCGGATCGATCTAAAAAAGAGATCTCCACTAGGCCATCTGACCGTAGGATCATGTGCGCGAGAGTGCTTCGCTTTTTGCGTCCCAACATCAACATGCCATGCGATGACGCGTGGGTAGCGTCGCGGTAAATGTACACGACTGCAGTGACACTGTCATCGTTAGCGTCTGGCGATCGTGAGATCGGAAGTTCGTCTGTGTCGCCCGTTGGGATTCGCGTTTTGCTGCTGATTAAGTAAGGTAAGGTAAGGTAATTTGGTCCGGTTCCAAATCATAAGGAGCAGAGGTGGATTGCAAAGACACGTATAAAGAATGGTTACAAATCAAACTCAGGATGAGTACATATGTGTATATTAATACTAGGTATCTTGTGAGTATATGCATCGCGCACTCCTCCAACCCACAAATAATGTTCTATGCCGTGGGCTGCGGGAGAAGCTCTGCGCGGTTGCTGCTGCTGCTGGGGCAGTCTCGCCCTTGCGCCGTGTCCATGGGGTACCACCTGCCATTTGGGTAGAGGAGGTCTTCGTACGTCCACGTCAGTTCCTCAACCATCGTGCAGCTACTGGACCCTACGTCAACCTGTAGCGCCGCCTCGCCGGGCTGTAGGGGCTGGGCCACCCGGCCCAAAGCGGCACTCGCTCCGGGTGTGCGTTGGTCTGCCGGCTGGGCAGCAGTCGCACTGCGTTTGTGTTGGACTGCCGGGGCAGCGGTCGCACTGAGTGCGTGTTGGGCAGCCGGGTTGCCACTACCGCCACTATTGTCGCTGCTGACGCTGCCTATATTGACGCCGCTGTCGCTACTGCAGTGGTTGCCATGGTAGAACTGTGCATCTGCGCTGCTGCTGGGACATCACGCTTGCAGCGTTGTGGTTGTGGCTGCGCGCGGCTGCTGGGGCGACACGCTTTTGCAGCCAGTGTGTATTGCTAATTTTCTTCTTTTACGGGCCGCAACCGCAAATCCACTGGGCCGCTTTCGGCCAATCCGGCCAGTCTCCAAAAGTGCACGCCGCAGGCGCAAAATTTTAATTCTAAGTATGGTGATATTGCAAACATCGCATAATTTTGCATATTTTTTTTGTTATTTTCATGTTAAACGTCACTGCCCGCGCCCATATATTCCGTCGCCCCGCATGCGGCCTGGAGTGGTGAACTACGCGCCCCGGGCCGGCCCGTCACGGTAAGCAATATACCCTGCTTGCAGCGCCGTGGGCCGCGGCTGAGCGCTGCTGCTGGGACAGCCTACTCGCGCTGCGATTGCATCGTACCCGTGTGACTATTCCCTCCCCGCTTTGGAACTGGCTGCCAAATGCGTTTTGGGCTGCGGGAGCTGCGCCTCAGCCATGCAGCCATCAGCCATGCAGCCATGGGGTATTGCGTCGAGCTGCGGGGGCTGCTCCTCGGACATGCCGGGCTGCAGGGGGCTGCCTGCACTCATCAGATATTCAGGCATAGGGGCACCTCGCCGGGCTGCTGGGGCTGCACCTCAGCCATACAGCCATCAGCCATGCGGTCATGGGGCACCTCGCCGGGCTGCTGGGGCTGTGCCTCAGCCATACAGCCATCAGCCATGCAGCCATGGTGCACCTCGCCGGGCTGCGGAGCCTGCGCTTCAGCCATGCCGAGTAGCGGGAGCTGCACTTCCATGCAGCCATGGGGCACCTCGCCGGGCTGCGGGCGTGCGGGGGCTGTGCCTCGGCCGTGTAGCCCTCAGCCATGCAGCTATGGGGCACCTCGCCGGGCTGTGGGGCCTGCGCTTCCGCCATGCATGCCGGGCAGCGGGGGCTGCACCTAATCTCTGCAGCCATCGACCATGCAGCCATGGGGCACCTAACCGGGCTGCAGGGGCTGTACCTCGACCGTGTAGCTCTCAGCCATGCAGCCATGTGGCTATTACCCGGCGGTTGAGTACTCTCTTGAGTGCCGAAGGAAAATATGTTGAATGGCCATTAGACTCGACTATAAGGGTCAATTGACATCTCTGAAAATTCATTCAAGACCCTTTTGAATTTGTCCAAACACGACTACATGTCATTGTTGAGTTTAGCCGCCCTTATTTGAAGTGCGAACTGGAAATAATTTATTTGTTTCGGTACTCTCTTGAGTACCGACGACGAAACACCTCGCTAGACATGCTTGTTGGCCTCAAGAGGTCGTATAAACCACTACCCTTTTACTTTGAGATCTATTCTAAAGGTTTGTAATGTTGATGGCCACTAGGATGCCGTTTTAGCCACACACGTAATGTCGGCGCGAGCGACTCATGCAAAATATGGTATTTTCGTGATTTTCACTTGCTTGCGCGGGCGGTTTCCTTGGATACACATGTGAATAGTGCACTCATAACTCATTATAGCATGTGCGTAAAAGCTTCTAAAATTCGAAATATGCCTATAGTTCATTGTCCTTCCTTGCGAAGGGCTAGATCCATGGTTAACACGTATCATACATGCCCGACATAAGGCGAAGCATGTCAGGAGCGGGGGAGAGCATTATCACATGAGTTCCTCCATAGAAAACCCCAAACCCAAACGACCATAACTTCCGCAATTTTTCGAACTGTGTGATCTATAAAGTGATATATATCAATGTTGGCATATATCCGACGTACTTGCATGGCTATGCGATGCATATATGGTGTTCAACACCTCACCTGGATATCGATGCTGATTTTGGGGCCTGTTTACAGTGGCCTACAGTCTAAGTTCTCAAAAATAATATAACATTTACGCTGAGAATAATGACAATGTCATGAGTCCGCTGTAATCCTGCAAGCAGGCAACTGTAGAACAGAGGGAGCTGAAATCATTCTCATAGCGCGCCCCAAAGGGCTCATCTAGGTCGGATCAACCTAGGAAACCGCGGCATGGCAAAACTACGCAGAGCGCTAAAAAGGTCGTGCCGGCGGAGAAGCAGCAGAGGAGGTGGAAGTGGAGCGAGGCTGCATCTGTGGTGGAAAAAGAGGGCGGAAGCGAGGCGGAGGAAGGGCGGTGGTGGAGGGTGGGGAAGGCGGGGTGAGGGAGCGGAGTGTGGGGGTGGAGGGGCTAGGAGGGGGGACCCTCCTACCTAAGAGGGGGGAGTGTTAATAAAGTGTTCACCTGAATGAAGAGAAGAGAAAGGGTGGAAATGATAGTCATTCAAGGGAGGTCAGGGGAAGAACATGTTTTGCTCTTTCAACAGCTTCTTCTTCAGTGATACCCGTAATTCGGCTAAGAGTGGTTCTGAAAGGGTCATGGATCTCGACCCTAGCATGACCATTAAGGAAGGCGTCACGTCTAATGCGGGTGTGGTATCTGCACAGCCTGGAAAGCTTCTTGAGGAGAGGCTTCAGTCTTCTCTGGTGAACCCCTATGGTGCTAAGAATCTGTCCAAAGTGCTTCGGAAGGTATCCCATCAATGTAAGTTCTTTGGGCCACGTTACAGTCCCCGCAAATGGTTTGTTGTCCTTGTTCGTGTAGGACGTGTCACAGTGTCCTCCGTAGTATTCTGTTGGGTGGGCACTCTGTCGGGTCTCCTGCGAGAGGGGCCACGGGCAGAGGCTGTCGGGGATGACAAGTTTCCTTTCACCCAGGACTTCCTGCCAGATCTCGGGGTCAACTCCGGTGCAGTTCAGTCTTCTGTCAGTGATCTTCTTCTCAGGAAGGACATTGATGTACCACCTTGCAATCTTTTTCTGCGTCCCACTCCAGTCATGAGCAGGAAAGTCTTGGCTCGGAGGGCTATCAATGGCAATAATGCAGACATCTGAGAAATCATCTTTGTAACATCCTCCACCCGGGAGAACATATGGGTCATCCCCCGTCCAGTAGCCGTGTGGAATGAAAGGAATGGTGTTGTGAGGAAATCTAAATACCATCTTAAATCCTTTAGCAATCCACTTTTCTTGATTTTTTGGAGAGAGTGGGAGGATCCAGATGCCTCGAAATCCTGGCACAGTGTTTGCCGCACGATGGCCGAGTTCTAAGGTAGCCATAACCGCTGAGTTTGAGAATCTTTCCTTCCCGTTAAACGGGGGGTTCCCATAAACATTCCTACCCATATTGGTGATAGGGTCGACATAGGCATCATATGCAAGTCCATCGAAGCCAATTCTGCCATTTGCACAAAAGGGCCGAAGGGCTGCTCTCATCTGGTCTGAGGGGATACATCTTCTCGAATGAATCCTAGGGTGTGAGTTAAGTGGGTTACAAAACAGTTCACATCCATTCTCGTTTAGCCCACGGTCGTCAATGATGATGTCAAGAAGGCTTCTTCGAATGGCGTAGCAGTTTTTGGGGTCACCCGACTCATCTCTACACGCTTTAAGTGCTGTATGAATGTCATGTGCACGCGTGGCATATCGTGAGAGTGGTGACGGAAACTCTTTCTTTGAGAGATAGTGCCACGACAGGAGTTTCCAGAACTCTTGTTTCCTAGCATATTGGAGTTCAGGGTACACATTATTGCCGCTCTGAGTGTTAACATCCGGAAGTGCTGTCACAGCAATGGTCCCCTTCTTGGAAGCAGATGGGCGGTACATTCCCGATTCAGGCAGTGCTTGGAGGTAGAGCTCCCGCTTCATTTCGTCGCGGAGGTCAGCAAGTGGAAAAAGTGTTTCGGAGCAAATGTCTATAAAGGAGGAGCCTTTCCCTGGGTTCAACAACTTAGGTTCCCCTGTAAGCTCGGCCGCCACATGCTTTCTGAGTTCATCGTCTTGTTCTCCTCTAAGGTATACAAGCGAGTTACCCGGGCCCGGGCATTCCAGTTGAATGTGAGAGAAGTTGCACTTGGTTCCTGTTTGGCAGTACGGGCAGTCAGGTGAGGCGGTAACACCCGGCTTATGTGAACGTGCGGGTGAAGCTTGAAGGCCCAAAAGTTCTCTGCTTCTGGCCGCTGTATAAGATTTAGCTGTGACTTTTGAGATATCCTTGGTGGGAGTAACGTTGTGGTCCTCTAGCATTCTGATATACTTCCCTTGAGACGACATGGCTTTCCATGTATGAAGGTGAGTAAGGCGTTGGATTCTCCTGATGTGGTTCCGAATATCTCCTGCAACTGGCACTTCCATGTAAAAGAGAGAATAGGGGAGTTCTTCGTATGGGTCAAATCGGGGAGCGTTTGCCCCTTTTCTGAAAGAGGCCCTCTTTGCTGCTCTATCTACTCCATCGTGAAGTCTATCATTATTATGCCCCCTTATCCATTTAAGGATGATCCTGCTGTGGTCTTCTCCACTGTAGAAGCCAAGCTCCTCAAGTATTAATCTGACTGCCTGCAGTTCACGTCGGTTTGGTTCCCGAAGCATCTCACGAGCACTGACAGTTTTCCTATCCTTATTTACCGCCGTGATCGTTGCCATTGAGTCAATAGCGTGTATCATTGGTTGGAGTCACAGACTTTAGTATGTGGTCCTTTTGGTCCTCTAAGAGAAGTCGGAGCCCGATGATTTCAGCAGATGTAGAACTTGGTGTTTGAATATCCGCTTTAATCAATCGATCATCAGCAGTAAAGACACTGCTGGCAGGGATGTTAGCCTTTCTAACAGAAAAGGTGCCTCCCATTTTTTTAAGCAAATAGGCCGCACCACTGCAAGCCGGTTTCTTCCCCGCAAATAGTGAACCGTCACTTGCCATGTCGTAGTGGTCCTGAGATATGCTATTTCCATCGCTAGGATTTTCATCCTCGTCCGAGTTACTGGGGCAGCTGTAAGCGCTCTCTTCGTCCGCAGTTCGGTTCCTGAGCTGGACAGATAGAATCTCTTTTTGGCGGTCCGCAATGTAGTCGTAATGGGCTTCCAGATTTTGAACATCTGCTCTCACATTTATAGGGGGAGTGTCATTGTTGTCACATTCAATGGTCTCTCCAGCGGGAAGAAGAATGCAGCCATCCGATGTCATTTGGTATTCGCGGTCATACTGGCATTGAAGCACCTGGCCATTCATAACAAAATTATCACTATCTAAGTGGCCTGGAGTATACTTTAAATAACGCATGGAGTTTGTTTCCGCGTCAAGTTTTTGAATGCGTATCAGTGTGATGGAAGATTTGTCACCATTGCCTTTCCAGTGAAACTCACTTACATCAGGAATGTCATGAGCATCCCTGTAGCATTGTTTAACGATATCTAGCTTTTGGGTCATGGTTTCCCAGGTTTATTATCATCTCGGACTCCAGACTCTCCAACCATGCTGGTGGCTTATTCCCGTTAACACCTAATGAGTTCTTCATATCAGCCCATCTCCTCAGCATCCCACCACAGGGGGTGAGAAAGAAACCAGTGTGCTTGATATTGCATTTTTGAATGGCGCTGCTAACATTGCTTAAATCATACAGTGATTTAGGAATTGAGGACACAAGGTTGTTATACCCTGTTTCACATTCAGGAAAGAGCTTAGAGTCAATTGCATAGCCCATAGAGGCCATAATGGTGCTGGTCCTTTTCATCCAGTTAAATTGCTTTCCTTGAAGGTTCCTGTAGGTTGTGTAGTGAGAGAGGGGGAAGCCATTAATTGTGTTTTTGGGGTCTTTCCTTTCCCTTTCCATATTGTGCAACATAATTTTTAGCCACGCGTCACTGTATTTTTTATAGAGGGAAATAAGCATAGGGTCATTTATACGGTCGGTGTGGTCAGTTTGCCAGTAGACGTGCTCCTTAGCAGAGCAGAGAGTGGACATGGTTTCAGTGATGCACGTGGCAGCAGCCACATCCTGTATACTGTCAATCCCATAGCCTCCATAACAGACTGGTGTCCACACAATCTGATGATTTGTGTCCGTGGGGCATCCCATGTAGTTGAGGATAAATTTTGCTATTTTACAATCAAGGGTACGAGCAATGTTTTCTGAGGAAGTGGCTATGATTGAGGTGACTTTTAGCGGGAAAGCCATCCTCGGGACAATTACTGCATTCACGATATACCTGAGTTGGTGTAAGGTCAGATTTTGAAGTTGAATTGCCGCAAGGGAAGACTGCAACTTTTCCGTGAGGAGCTCGGTCTGATGGTTCCATTTTCCATTTAATGAGTACCAAACCCCCAAGTACCTGTTCGCTTCAGTTACATCACTGTATTCTAGGTATTCTGGAGTCTCGGGCGGGGACCATCCCGCGTGGATTTCTGGGCCAACAGCATTTTGGTCCACCAGGAGACGGCCTCCCGACATCAGCAATTTGTCAGAGTCACTATATCTCCTAGTGGTTGCTTTTGTGGTTCGGGTACATTTCCTGAATGAGTATTTGGATTTTTTCACATTGACCGGGATTCCAATGTATGTCATGAATTCATTGACAACCACCAACATATCTTGAACTTCCTCCTTTGTTTTGCCTATAAGCATGATGTCGTCACAGAAAAAACGGGCGAAGACATTCGGAGGTGAATTCATGTTAATCAGATTTGGTGCCGGGAGATGTGGAGCATCAGTACTAGTGACTTCTTTTCTAGTATGCATGGTGTAGCCATAGGTTGCACCACTCGGGTTGGCTCCGTTTGCCCTTTTTGCCAGCCATATCGCTAAGATGTCCATGATGGCCACAAACCTGAGGGGACTTAGAACTTCCCCTTGCGGCACTCCACACTCAAGTGACCATTCGTCTGTTAAGCCTTCCTCGGTGAGGACCGTACGGGTGGCTTCATTAGTGATGTTTGAGATAATCTCAGTGATTTCTTTGGGGAAGCCTAGTTTATCAAGTGCGAGGTTGCTCATCCAAAACTCAGCTCTGTCAAAGGCTTGCTTAAGGTCTAGATAGACCACATGAAGTTCTTTATCGTATCTGTTGGCATCTGAGATGACTTCATTCAAAATTTGAAGTGAATCATCAATGTTTTTGTTTGGGAGGAAAGCATCTTGAATGGGGAAAAATATGGGGTGGACATTTAAGGCTGCCTTTATTCTGTTTGCAATGATTGTATTAAAGAGTTTCAAACCAGTTTCAAGCATGGTCAGCGGTCTGGCATTGTCAGGTGTACACGGTTCAAGCGGGTTTTTGGGGATCGGAAGAATGATGCCCGACTTTGCACGTTTGAGAAACTTTCCAGTTCTAAGGATGTGGTTGAAGAGTGAGACAGTTTGAGCTTGGAAGTTTTCCGGGCCTTGTATCCACTGTGAGTATCTCATTCCTGTGGGGCCAGGAGCCGTCGAAATGCCGCATGTAGAATATGCTTGATTTAATTCCTTTCGGGTGATAAGACATGTTAATTTAGCAGCTATTGGGCTAGGAAGTTTCGGGCTTATTTTTAGGATTTCAAGAAGCCACGGGGGGAGGGTATCCGGTTTATGTGGAGTGGTGGAGTAAAGTTTCTTGTCCTTGTATTCTTTTAAGGTGAGGTCAAGTCTCTCCTGCTTGCTTTCAGGAATGTTACCCTCACTGTCAGGTGTGACCGCTGCACCTTGTTCATTTGGTTTTATCTTGCCCATGACCGTGTCTAGGAATCTTGAGAGATTTGTGGAAAAAAGATGTTGGAGGGCCTCCTTCTCATGGAGTTTCCTTTGTTCCAAATCAGCTTCTCTGCTCTCCTGGAAGGCTTTCCTAAAGAAACCAAGGTTTTCGGACAAGCGGCTGAGCCATGCGGTGGCACTTTCATTATGTTTAGCTCTTATCTTTGTGAAAGGAATTTTTAGGATCAGGTTCCTTGCCTCTGTGGGAATACGATTGTCGTGTATGCGGGTTTCCATGCATTTAATGGTTCGTCTGATGATGTTCATCCATTTGTAGGTGTAATTTGATACCGCTGAGGGTTTGCATATTCCCGCTTTCGGGTTTTGGCCTCTTGTACCAAAGGAATGAGTTGCCGCTTTGTTTGCCAAATCATGAAGTGTTTCCCATATAGCATCGGGGTCAAGCTCATCCTCAGTTGTTGACTCGTCTTTTGTTGCTTCCGTCGGTAGTGCCTCGGATAGCAACAGATCAAGCCGTTCAGTGTATGCCCTCCAGCCCGTAGCATATCGAAAGGGAGCACTTGCAATTGTTTTAGAAGCCTCACCGGTCATGGCTGTGCCGTACGTGTTCCAAAATTTGGCCGAAAGGTGGGGTTGAAGGGTGACACTCCAAGTAGTGAGAGAGTCTTCAGTGGAAGTTTTTTGAATCTTTCCAACTTCTAGCGGTCCGAGGGAAAGGTGCCGTTTAAGGTAGGCATTGGCTTCTTTCTTATTTGAGGCATTCAACAAGCCTATCAACCAGGTGTTCTCCTTCCCGCAGTAGCCTAAATTCTGGGCTTCTTCAGGCATGCCTTTTCCTCTGGACAAGAGGTGGGCCGCATTCCATGGTGAATTAGTGTGCAACCACCATTCTTTAGATTTATTATGTTATTTAATGCCCTGCTCAATGTCATCCAAGTCTTCGTTTGATTTTACAAGTTTGTTGATTGTGATAGGACTGCCGTCAAGGTTTGTCCTTTGAATGTCTATGTCAGTGGTGTCCCCTGTGATTGTGGTAATCTCACCTAATGCCTTGAGTTTATCGGGGCAGGCATGGACAAACTCTTTCTATGAGTAACCGTTAACTTTTAGGAAATTTGCCATTTCTTTTCTGGACCATTTGTGTTGTGTGGCTGGTGAAAGGGCGGGCATTGGCATGCGAATGGGGTACCCTGTGTAGTTCTCATGTGTGGTGTCCTTCGCACCTTGGAATCTGGGAATTGCAACCCTGTTTTCTCCCAGCTTTTGTTGTTGTCGCTCCCTGGTGGGAAGTTTTATTTCGGCCCATACAATGCCATGATCTGAAATGATATATGGATTTTCTTCAGTCCAACCCGTTTTGACTGCCATGTCAGCCATTGTTGTGTTTGCAAGAATATGGGTGAGTTTAGCTTTAGAGCTTTTCTTAATGACGTGGGTGAATACTTCATCGCCTGGCACACTGAGAAGGAATCGTGGTAGAATGTGGTAAACTGGTGTTAAAATGTGGTAAACTGGTGGTAAACGGCGGTAAGCCCCTATGTGGGGTGGTAATCAGGTGGTAAACGTTAAAATATTTATAAAAAAATAACTGGCGGTAAATCATTGGTAATTTGCGGTAACATAGGTTGAAGCATGGTAAAAGCCTGGTAATTTCAGAACGGAGCGTGGTAAACGAGGATCTGGAATGGTAAATGGTCGTGGCCTAATGGTAAATGGATATAAAACTTCGCAATGTAGTATAAATATAGAGACGGAGCTGGTAAACCGTGGTAAACGAGGATCCTGAATGGTAGATGTGCAATTCTCTGGTCTGTGGCCAAGGTAGAATTGACAGGAGTGGAGCGACTGGCGAATGGCGGCCAGGTATGAACGCAGGCAGGGGTATACATCATCGTTCAGTAGATAGGTGGGATGCGTCACATACAGATCGTATCATACCTGTCTCAGCTAAACCAGTAGGGAGCCGAAAGGTAGCCGATTTTAGTGGCCACGCGCACCATAGCTGGTAAGAGAGAGGTAACGTAGCCAAGAAACCAAGTTAGGTTCTTGAAGTTGAAGTTTTCAAAAAACAGTTAAACTGTAACAGTTTATTTTTTTGTTTATTTAATTTAAGTAGCAGAAGGTCGAGAAAGAAAATGGCTGGTAAGTAGTTTTACTTTTTTCTTGAATCACGCGGGTGACAGAAAGCAGTTCTGTTGCAATGTATGCAGAACAGGTAGTTTACTTTTAAAAGCGAGTACTGTTACTTAAGAATGGAGAGTACCCGAACAGGAGCAACGAGCGCTGCTGAACAAGGTGCACCTAAACGGGCAAGGACGGCCACGGTTGGCAGCGAGGCAGGCCAGGCCGCACTCGCTCCAAAGGTTACGTGCCCCATGCTTGTCTCTTGTGGATGTGCATGTTGGATAGGTTCGTGGCTTAATTAGTTAACCGCTGTTCGACTGAAAGAGCGGACGGCTCCTGAAAGTTTCTGCGTAAATAGGTGGTCAGCGAATATGTGGATACACACAGCCGGTGACTGCGCCCTGGTGCGGAATCACGTGCTTAGGAAAAGTCACCGGCTGTGCGTATTCATTCAGGTATGCAGGCCAGGCCGCACTCGCTCCAAAGGTTACGTGCCCCATGCTTGTCTGTTGTGGATGTGCATGTTGGATAGGTTCGTGGCTTAATTAGTTAACCGCTGTTCGACTGAAAGAGCGGACGGCTCCTGAAAGTTTCTGCGTAAATAGGTGGTCAGCGAATATGTGGATACACACAGCCGGTGACTGCGCCCTGGTGCGGAATCACGTGCTTAGGAAAAGTCACCGGCTGTGCGTATTCATTCAGGTATGCGGACTCCCCTGTTTTCCGGCATGCACGCTGTGGGATGCCACTGCTGTGGGATGCCACTGCTGTGGGAATATCCCATGGTTTCCGCAGTGGATTCAAACATGCTTTCGTGAACTGGTGCGCAGGCCTCCGAAGCTGCAACCGTGCAGGGAGGCGGCCTCCCCCCGGTCGCTGGAGGAGTGGTCGAGGAAAACCCGGTAAGACCGTGAACTTTTCCTTCCCCTCCCTTCCCGTACGGGATCCCGCCCGCCCGCCCTTCATCTAGTGAACGCAGCCGCCACTCCGCGGGTGCCTGGTCAGCAGCTTGTCGGGCGACTGTTCATCTGCGGTTGCGAATCAGCGGCCAAGGGGTGGACAGCGAGTCATGGGTGGGATTGTTTTTTTCCCCGGCATATATCTTTGTGTATTTCTTTGTAGAAAGGTGCATAGGGTGCACGCAAGGAACATAGGACCCAGGGACAAAGGGTGCGGGGAGGCTGCTCCGCTCCGCGCCGAATCAGGCGCGTGGCGCGTGCAGCGCTCTCCCCGGCGCTGTGCCTTATCCTGCTTCATCTGCGGTTGCGAATCAGCGGCCAAAGGGTGAGCAGCGGCGCTGCAGGTCGTGGGTGGGGAGGGATGCGCGAGGGTGCGCGTACGGTAGATAGGTGCATAGTGTGCTCGCAAGGACCATAGGACCCAGGGACAAAGGGTGCGGGGAGGCTGCTCCGCTCCGCGCCGAATCAGGCGCGTGGCGCGTGGCGCGCTCTCCCCGGCGCTGTGCCTTATCCTGCTTCATCTGCGGTTGCGAATCAGCGGCCAAAGGGTGAGCAGCGGCGCTGCAGGTCGTGGGTGGGGAGGGATGCGCGAGGGTGCGCGTACGGTAGATAGGTGCATAGTGTGCACGCAAGGACCATAGGACCCAGCGACAAAGGGTGCGGGGAGGCTGCTCCGCTCCGCGCCGAATCAGGCGCGTGGCGCGTGCGGCGCTCTCCCCGGCGCTGTGCCTTATCCTGCTTCATCTGCGGTTGCGAATCAGCGGCCAAAGGGTGAGCAGCGGCGCTGCAGGTCGTGGGTGGGGAGGGATGCGCGAGGGTGCGCGTACGGTAGATAGGTGCATAGTGTGCTCGCAAGGACCATAGGACCCAGGGACAAAGGGTGCGGGGAGGCTGCTCCGCTCCGCGCCGAATCAGGCGCGTGGCGCGTGCCGCGCTCTCCCCGGCGCTGTGCCTTATCCTGCTTCATCTGCGGTTGCGAATCAGCGGCCAAAAGGTGAGCAGCGGCGCTGCAGGTCGTGGGTGGGGAGGGATGCGCGAGGGTGCGCGTACGGTAGATAGGTGCATAGTGTGCACGCAAGGACCATAGGACCCAGGGACAAAGGGTGCGGGGAGGCTGCTCCGCTCCGCGCCGAATCAGGCGCGTGGCGTGTGCGGCACTCTCCCCGGCGCTGTGCCTTATGCTGCGTCATCTGCGGTTGCGAATCAGCGGCCAAAGGGTGAGCAGCGGCCAAAGAATGGCTCTCCCCGGGCCATCGACAGGGCCATGGATACCTGGCGATGTCGGTCCCGAGCTGCGCATGCTTCCACAGCCATCGAGTGTATGCCCCTGTGACAGTGTCCGTTCGCGTGTTTTTGTAGGGCCGCTCTCCCTGCTCTCTACGCACATGGCTGCTTGTAATAGTCCCCGGCGATGGCAAGTGTTTCATATGGGCGCTAGCAGCGGCAACTACCGGCCAGTTTAGTGAGCAGGCCGTGAGCAGGGATGGCGGAGGGTGCGCGTACGGTAGATAGGTGCAAAGCGTGCACGCAAGGACCAGAGGACCCAGGGACAAAGGGTGCGGGGAGGCTGCTCCGCTCCGCGCCGAATCAGGCGCGTGGCGCGTGTGGCGCTCTCCCCGGCGCTGTGCCTTATGCTGCTTCATCTGCGGTTGCGAATCAGCGGCCAAAGGGGGAGCAGCGGCGCTGCGAGTGGTGGGTGGGGAGGAATGCGCGAGGGTGCGCGTACGGTAGATAGGTGCAAAGCGTGCACGCAAGGAGCATAGGACCCAGGGACCAAGGGTGCGGGGAGGCTGCTCCGCTCCGCGCCGAATCAGGCGCGTGGCGCGTGCGGCGCTCCCCCCGGCGCCGTGCCTTATGCTGCTTCATCTGCGGTTGCGAATCAGCGGCCAAAGAGTGAGCAGCGGCGCTGCGAGTGGTGGGTGGGGAGGGATGGCGGAGGGTGCGCGTACGGTAGATAGGTGCAAAGCGTGCCCGCAAGGACCATAGGACCCAGGGACCAAGGGTGCGGGGAGGCTGCTCGCTCCGCGCCGAATCAGGCGCGTGGCGCGTGCGGCGCTCTCCCCGGCGCCGTGCCTTATGCTGCTTCATCTGCGGTTGCGAATCAGCGGCCAAAGGGTGAGCAGCGGCGCTGCGAGTGGTGGGTGGGGAGGAATGCGCGAGGGTGCGCGTACGGTAGATAGGTGCAAAGCGTGCCCGCAAGGACCATAGGACCCAGGGGCAAAGGGTGCGGGGAGGCTGCTCCGCTCCGCGCCGAATCAGGCGCGTGGCGCGTGCGGCGCTCTCCCCGGCGCCGTGCCTTATGCTGCTTCATCTGCGGTTGCGAATCAGCGGCCAAAGGTTGAGCAGCGGCGTTGCGAGTCGTGGGTGGGGAGGGATGGGCGAGGGTGCGCGTACTGTAGAAAGGTGCATAGCGTGCATGAAAGGACCATATGACCCAGGGGCAAAGGGTGCGCGGAGGCTGCATGATGGTGTGCATGGTGGGAAGGCGCCCGGTGATGGAAGGTTTTGATGTTCAATATGTGGGGACAGCTCCCCGGGCACGCGCCTGTCACCCGAGTAGATTTTGCGTGTTTCTTAAATTTCCAGCAGAATATTTATTTCGCGATAGATATTTTGGTGCCTAATTAATGCATATTGTTTTTTTCCCCCAGGAATTAGAAGATTCCAGTGAAGAGGAGGATGCACAGTTTCACTGTAGACTTTGCAAGATCTTTCTGTTTGATGTGCTGGTGTATGGATGTTATCTTTGTGAAGAATATCCATACTGCCACAACTGTTCCACAAATATGTTCTGCGAGTGTGGTGTGTTTTTGTGTGAGAACTGTGGGGGTCATGAGGAAAAGGTAGTGTGTAAAGCATGTAGGCAGGGGAAGATTTTTCATTAACTCAGACATGTATCAGATGTTGGAATAACTTGTTTATTAGCAACTGAGCACCTTCAGCACACTATTTACTACCTATTTCAACATCAAAAAATCTGCGATTATTGATATTGCATATCTTGCCGTATATAACTTTGTTTATATCTTTGTAGAAAGGTGCAAAGCGTGCACGCAAGGACCAGAGGACCCAGGGACAAAGGGTGCGGGGAGGCTGCTCCGCTCCGCGCCGAATCAGGCGCGTGGCGCGTGTGGCGCTCTCCCCGGCGCTGTGCCTTATGCTGCTTCATCTGCGGTTGCGAATCAGCGGCCAAAGGGTGAGCAGCGGCGCTGCAGGTCGTGGGTGGGGAGGGATGCGCGAGGGTGCGCGTACGGTAGATAGGTGCATAGCGTGCACGCAAGGACCATAGGACCCAGGGACCAAGGGTGCGGGGAGGCTGCTCCGCTCCGCGCCGAATCAGGCGCGTGGCGCGTGCGGCGCTCTCCCCGGCGCCGTGCCTTATGCTGCTTCATCGGCGGTTGCGAGCGAATCAGCGGCCAAAGGGTGAGCAGCGGCGCTGCGAGTGGTGGGTGGGGAGGGATGGCGGAGGGTGCGCGTACGGTAGATAGGTGCAAAGCGTGCCCGCAAGGACCATAGGACCCAGGGACCAAGGGTGCGGGGAGGCTGCTCCGCTCCGCGCCGAATCAGGCGCGTGGCGCGTGCGGCGCTCTCCCCGGCGCCGTGCCTTATGCTGCTTCATCTGCGGTTGCGAATCAGCGGCCAAAGGGTGAGCAGCGGCGCTGCGAGTGGTGGGTGGGGAGGGATGCGCGAGGGTGCGCGTACGGTAGATAGCTAGGTGCATAGGGTGCACGCAAGGATCATATGACCCAGTGGCAAAGGGTGCGGGGAGGCTGCTCGCTCCGCGCCGAATCAGGCGCGTGGCGCGTGCGGCGCTCTCCCCGGCGCCGTGCCTAATGCTGCTTCATCTGCCGTTGCGAATCAGCGGCCAAAGGGTGAGCAGCGGCGCTGCGAGTCGTGGGTGGGGAGGGATGGGCGAGGGTGCGCGTACAGTCGAAAGGTGCATAGGGTGCACGCAAGGACCATAGCGCCCATGGCCAAAGGGTGCGGGGAGGCTGCTCCGCTCCGCGCCGAATCAGGCGCGTGGCGCGTTCGGCGCTCTCCCCGGCGCCGTGCCTTATGCTGCTTCATCTGCGGTTGCGAATCAGCGGCCAAAGAGTGGGCAGCGGCGCCGCGAGTGGTGGGTGGGGAGG
>LGRX02005454.1:0-17855 GCA_001247695.2 Cymbomonas tetramitiformis
GATGTGACCTCCGTCAGGTGGTCCGCGCCGGGGTGCTCAGTTTGCACCCCTTCAACATCTGATGTGACCTCCGTCGGGAGATCCGCGCCAGGGTGCTGCACCTGCACCCCTCCAGCGTCTGACGTGACCTCCGTCGGGAGATCCGCGCCAGGGTGCTGCATCTGCACCCCTCCAGCGTCTGATGTGACCTCCGTCGGGAGATCCGCGCCAGGGTGCTGCATCTGCACCCCTCCAGCGTCTGATGTGACCTCCGTGGGGAGATCCGCGCCAGGGTGCTGCGTCTGCACCCCCCCAGCACCCGCTGCAACCTCTATTGGGAGGTCCTCGCAATGGTGCGGGGCTCGAAGCTCCTTGGCACCAAGTTGGGACTCCATAGCCAACTCCGCCAGCTGCAGAGTGTCCACCGCGTCCAACCAGCTGTTCACCTTAGCAAGCTGGGTCAGGGTGCCCAAGGCTGGGCCCTCCTCAAAGAGGTCGGAGGTGTCCAACACAGAGAGGGGGTCTTTCGGGAGGTCCGACTTAGCGTCGAGAATGCCGGCCTCCTTCAAGCCCTCCCGAGGTGTCTTCGCTGAGTAGTCGGGTCGCCGTGACAAGGCGTCTGGAACCAGTAGCAGGGCCCCTTTCACGTTCTCCATGCGGGGGACCCCCACCTCCACGAGATCCATGTACCATCGTGCCTGCCGCCGACTCAGCTCCCTCCCCGGCTCCATCAGCCATTCCGGTGGCCGGTGGTCGCCTTGCAGTTTGAAGGCGGTGAAGATCAGGTAGTGCCGCCAGGTCACCGTGGTGCAGTGGTGAAGTCCGCAGAGCTCCCTCTCGCCCGTGTGGTAGTTCTGCTCAGCCGCGGAGAACTGCCGGCTCTCGTAGGCTATCACCTTAAGTCCTTCACCACAGTCCTGCATCAGGACTCCACCCAGCGCCACCCCACTCGCGTCGGTCTGCACCACGAAGGGGGCTGATCCGTCCGCTGCGGCCTTCACGTTCGGCAGGGCCAGAACGGGGCGTCCACCAGTGCTGCTTTCAGCTCTTCGAAGGCCCACTGCTGCTCAGGGCCCCATCTCCACTCCACCTCGTTCTTGGTGAGCATGGTGAGGGGCTGCGCGATGTCGGAGAAACAGTGAATGAACCGACGATAATAACCGGCTAGGCCCAGGAACTGCCGGACGTGAGTGACATTCTCCAGCGCCGGCCAGTCGCGCACTGCCGCCACCTTGTCGTGCTGCGGCTTGCAGCCCTCGCTGGACAGGGTGTGCCCAAGAAACCTCAAAGACTCCTTCAGCATCTGCGCCTTAGAGGCCTTGAGGTATACTCCTTTCTCGCGACAGGTCTGAAGGAAGGTACGGACGTTGTCGTAGTGTTCTTGGACTCCACCCTTCGAGAACACCACCACATCGTCGATGAAGATTCGGACGAAAGGTAAGTGTCCTAAGGCTCTCTGCATCCTCCGCTGGTACTGTGACGGGGAATTCTGCAATCCCTGTGGCATCACCAGCCACTCGTAGGAGCCCATCTGGGTGGTGAATGCTGTCTTCTCCACGTCTTCCTCAGCCATGAGGACTTGCCAGAATCCATCCACGGCGTCGAAGGAGGAGAAGTGGGTGGCACCCTGCATCTCGTCGAACATCAACTGAATGTCCGGCAGCGGGTACCGATCTCTCACTGTTTGAGAGTTCAGCTGGCGGTAGTCCACCACCAGGCGCAGCGTGTTGGGCTGGCCCGGTTTGGGTACCATGAGACATGGTGCCGCGTAAGGACTGGATGAGGGTCTGATGTAGCCCTTTTCCACCAGCTGCTCGATGCGTTCCCGCAGTTGCCGAAGCTCTTCCACAGACATGCGGTAGGGACGGCGAAATGGAGGTCCTCCCTCCTTGTCTGGCTTAAGGGTGACTCTGGCCTCATCCTCCATCGACCGCCGCAGTTTGGACATCATGGGGAGGGCGTCACGCAGCTCCTCGGTCGGAGAACTCCTCGAAGAGTGCCCGGAACTTCTCCTTCCAGCGGGGTGCCACCTTGGCGTCCCTCGTGTCCTGTGGGATGTCTTTGGCGGTGCCCCCAGTATCCGGGGGTTCCAGCTTCACCTGGGTGCTGGCCACAGGCTTTGCATCAGCTGCAGTGTCCACCGAGAGGCATACTGCTTCGGCCTCGACCGCGAGGAGTTCCGCGTCGGGATGATCTCCGGCTGCAGTAGCAGCGAAGGCCGAATCGTGCTCGCTGCCGTCCCTGCGCGCCATCATAAGCCACGCCGGCTGAGCGGAGGCGTCGCCCGTGAGCCTCCGAGTCTCTGCGTACAGGAGGTGTTTACGCAGCTGCACAGCCGTCAGGAAGACCTCGTCGATGAGTCCAGCACAGTTGTCTCCGCGTCCACCAGCACTTTTACCCGGGTTGCAGCCGGCGATGGTCACGAGCTCTTTACCCCCCCCCCTTCGTTCTGCGCGCGAAGGACACGGAGCCGTGACCGGCGTAATCCAGCATGATGGGAGAAAGGCTACGCAACCATTTCCCCCACAGCACCACGTCCACTCGGATCCCGAGTGGCAACACCCGCATGGCCATGGCCGACTCATTATAGGTGGAGCCCGCTGCGGTGGGGGCCGTGAACTTCGAGTAGGCCACAGCCCCTGTGGTCTTCACCGACCCGTCCGCTAGTGTGACCTTCATTTGCGGGCCCTGCCGTACGCGTAGGCCACAACGTCGTACGCAGTCTTCAGACACGAAGTTGTCCGAGGCACCGGAGTCCACGAGTACCTTGACAAGCTTGCCACGCAGATACGCGTAGAAGACTAACAGCAGCGCTCCTTCCTCATCATGAGCCGCAGCGAGCTGAGATGCCCACAGCACACCCCCGTCACGCAGGATGCGCTTGCAACGGCCGACACCCATGCTCGTGTCGTTGTCACCCCCACACGCTTCATCACCATCATCGTCGTCATCATCATCCTCCGTCAGCGGGTGACTGCGCATGCTTTCTTCCTCAGTGTCTTCCTGCAGGGGGTGAGTATTCAGTGCGTGAATCTCCTCTGGGGCCCCAGCTTTGGCCAGCTGTTGGGTCATGCTGTCCTCGACCCCACCAGCGTCCGGCGCTGGCGGGTCTGCACTCCGCTGCTGGCCCCTGTCTGCAGCCATTTGCTGGGTCAAATTGTCCTCCAGGTGCTCCGGAGACTCGCTCATTGGTCCACCCTCCAGTACTTCGTCGGGAGTCACGGCATCGGGCGGTGTAACCTCAATTGGCTGCTGCTCCGACTGCTCGCCAAAGAGATCCGCTCTCACCTCTGCAGGAGTCACCGCCGACTGCCTCTCACGGTACTGGTGCACCCTGTACAAGCTGCACCATGCATCCGGCATCCCGGGGATGTCCCAACCTGTGCCAGGGATGGTCCCCGTGGCCGAAACAGAAGCCGCGGGCACTCCCACGGAGTTTCCACCAACATCCCCCGTAGCCCAAGGGTAGGGGGGCGAGTCCATGACGGCCAGCGATTCCTCCGCCGGCATCCCACGCTGTCGGCCGCGCCAGCGCAGAAGGCCCTCCGCTTCCCACGCGCGGTGCCCTATCGGGGCATCCTGCTGCAGGGCGTCAGCCTGCTGCCTCCGCCGAAGTCATCTCGTCCCACGCAAGGGATAGATCGTGGGCCCGTGTCTCCGCCAGGTCCAGTGCCCGAACCTGCTGGGAGTCGTTGCACATCCCACGTGACCTCGAAGGGCCCTGCAACAGTGCCGACACGTGCTCGCCCATGCGCTGTTGCCGCGTCGGCAGTGGCAGCGTGCCCAACGGAGTGTGGTGGGCCGGGGCTTGCTTCTGCAGGCACATCAGGTCCACCTCATTCCTGAAGTTGTCCAGCTCGCACCGTCTTTTGTACCTCCGAGCTGGCGCGGCAGACGACCTCATGCCACGACCTTGTTGCATCCGTTCCAGTGCAGTACGGATCCCCGCCGTCGACTTGCGCTTCAGGCTTTTGCGCAGTCGCATCATCAACACTTCCATGGAAAGCGCCCCCGCTGGCCGCCTGAAGTGCCAAGCATTCAAACGGTCAGACACTGCGGCCAAGCAGGGCCTGTAGATACCCTCGTAGGCCCAGGGTTCTAGTACGGAGTAGTGCTCAGGCATGGGGTCGTCGATGATGGGGTTTACCCCCGCCGCTGCGGGAGCCGGTTGAGGGGCTTCGGCAAGAGAGCGACGTCCAGTGTCACTTTCTGGCCCCTCAGCCGAAAGGGTCCTCAGACCCTATTGCCGATCCGAGTCGGCCGGCAACTCGCCGGCTGCCGGGGACGCCCGCTGCGCCTCAATGATGCCCTCCACCAGATCTGTACAATCAGTGAGAGCCGCCAACTCCAGAACAGCGTTGACGTCTGCGGCTGCAGGGGCCTCCACTTCTCCCCGCAGCTCCGCTGGTGCCCACGAGATGTCCTCGTCGTGTGCCATTGCGAAGAACATAGCGGCCACGACCTGCCGCCTGTCTCGAGACAACCTTTTAGGAGCGTTCGCCTTCCACGCAGCCAGCTTGGCCGCGTCCTTGCAATCCCGCACCAGATGTCCACGCCTTCCACACGCGTAGCACTCCCGTGTCTCTGGAGCCGGGAGGCCAGGTGGAGCACCAGGAAGGGGCAGTCCAGGTGGAGGAGGAGGTGTGGATGCCGCGGCCAGATCGAGCTCAGACTCCGTCAGTGCATTCAGGGCACGTCCTCGACGTTGCTGCCAGAAAGGTGCAGAAGGTGCTGGGGCTCTTCCGCTGGCTGCGTCCGCCGCCTTGGATGCCTTGCTCGCCTCGATGTCACTGGCGAACTCGAGCACCTTGAGAACAGCCGAGGTAACGCCTCGGCTGTGCCCTTCAGCACGTGCCCGATCCTCCCACTCCCCTGGATCATTGAGATCCAGGTTCACCCTCCTCATTTCCAGCCCCACCTTGCTGTGGTGCACCAACCCCCGCCAGAAGTGGTGGCCGAAATCCTCGTCGGAGACGGGTACACAACCAGGCACTACCTTGGCCAGGAAGTTCACGGTGCGCTGTCGCGCAGACAGTCGCGAGTGGTAAGCGTTGGCCGTCTCCTTACTCGACTGTCTTCGGGTGAGTCCATCACGCAGCTTCTGCAGCTTATCGATGGCCAGCAGGCTGAGGGCCAGGTCCCCGAAGAATATGTCAGCGTCAGCGTACCGTTGTATCCACCCCGCTGACGTGCTGACACCTCCCGCGGCCTTCTCCACAAACTCCCGCTGCTCACCTCGCAAACACTCCTCCGCCACAATCCACATGATGTCAGGGACGGAGGTAATGTATCCCTCACCGGTGCAGCTAGCTTGGCGGCACGCCCTCATCACCAGCTTGTTGTCCAGTAAGTTCTGGACCTTTCGAGAGAAGGCCTCCAGCTGGTTGACCTTGTCGTCTTCGGACAAATCCCCTTCTGCAGGGAACTTCGGCAGCTTGTTCACGAGCTTCAGCAGCGCGTCCTCCACCTTCTGCTCGCCGATGAGGTCACGGCTGCTGGGCTCTCCCGCGGTGGACGATGAAGTAGCTGCAGGGGTAAAGGTTGCTGCGTTAGGTGAAAGATGAGGTCGAGGGTGACGTGAACCAAGGTTAGTCGGAGCCGTCGCAGGCGGGGGGGTCGTCGGATGATGCACAGAGGTGGGGGCTGCCGTCAGAGCTAGAAAATGGGCTCGACCATCAGATGGAGGCGGGGTTGGAGTCGGCGTTGGAGTTGACCGTGACTGCAGCTGCCGATACCACTCCGACTGCTCCACCTCGGCCCATGCTGTAAGACAGTCGGGATCCAGGAGGTGCATCTCGGACTCAGGGGTACTGGCGGAGACGTGCTTCCATTCCGGGCGGGGGTGTCCTGAGCCCGCAGGCCTACTGCGGTATGCCAGAAGGGCCGCGTCCACCACGCCCCGGTCCACCACCCACGCATGCGTCTCCATCTCCGGGGTCATCAGCATGAGTGGCGGCTGTGCCACAGTGCCCCCCATGTCAAGGTACTCCCTCAGTGATACCCCCAGCAAGAGGATAGCCTTGTAGAAGAGGTCAAGGCCACCATCTGCAGCCGATCTGACCGTAGCCGGCGGCATTCCGAGTCCGAGGTATCCAGTGTCCCCCCAAGGCTGCGGTACCCACAGAGTGTGGCCATCTCGTGTGGCCAGTAGGGCCCGCCCTCGATGCCCACCTCGACCAGACGGAGGGGGAGGGGGAGGTCTCCCTGGTGACCCATCACGACCTCCACCATCATGCTCTGGTGCTGGTAACGCAAGCGTGCTACCAAGTGGAGGAGGAGGAGGAGGTGGCGGTGGCCCACTGGGCATTGGGAGTGGCACCGCGGGTGGCAAGGGAGCAGCTGTCGGAGGTCCAGGTGGTGCACATCCCCCATCGCCACCTCCAAGTGCTGGTACAGCAGGGTCATGTGCAGGGGGAGGCAGCTCCGCTGAGGGCCCGCCAGGCGTCACTCCACCAGGACCATCAGGGGTCCCGTTCGCCTCACGGAAGTTCACATGTCGAACGGCAGCTGCCGAGTCAGTGCCTGGGGTGTGGTCAGCAGGGGTTCCTTCACCAGACCCGAGAACCACCACCGTCTCCAGGGACTGCCTTCGTAGCCGGGCCAGTTGGCGGGAGCCAACGGTCTCGCGCTCTCGTGTGGCGCTGCCCTTGCCCGCCGTCTGCTACAAGGTCACGTCCCCGTTGCTGACTCCAGCTCCTCCTCTGCCGCCGGGCTGCCCAGTTTGCACCCCCACATCGGGGGCCACCACCGCGGTCAGGGGGGCAACACCAGCTCGCTGCGGGTGAATCTCCCCCTCGCCCTCCGCCAGCTGCGGATCAACCGAAGCGATCCCCGCTGGGGGGTCTGCGCCGGGGTGCTCTGCGTGCACCCCTCCAGCGTCTGAAATGACCCCCGTTGGAGGATCCGCGCCGGAGTGCTCCGCGGGCACCCTTCCAGCGACTGAATTAACCCCGGCCTGGGGGTCTGCACTGGCGGTCTCAGCTGTGGGGTCTGCAGGAGCGGACCGTGTGCCCCCCCCTTGGCTGTGGAACTCCTTCAGGCATTCCCTGAAGGTGGCCGCTAGGGCTGCAGGGGTAAGGGTCCGCCCTTCGTCACGCTCTCGACGCCGCAGCCTCCGCTTCCTCTCCTTGGCGTCGCGATGCTTGCGGGCACGGTCACTAAGTCCGTCACTCTGCCCGCTCCTGCCCGGCTTAGACGACCTCGAGGATTTTGATGACCTCGACGAGGACGTCTGCGAGGCGGACGAAGAGCCCCCGCCAGAATTGGAGTCGGACTCCTCGCGGAAAGGTAGGTTGCGCTCGTCCCAGCTCCCCGGTCCCGACGAACGACGAGACCGCCGACGCCCTGCGTTGTTCGAGACGAACACTTCAGGCGGTTGTGGCGGTGCTGCGGACGTCTCGTCCACGCCAACAGTGACAACGCGCTGCGCTGAGGCTGACGCAGTGATGGAGACGACCAGCTCCTCCTGCTCCTCCTCGTCGTCATCTACCTCGTCCCAGCGCTGCCCTTCCCCGTACGGATCGTTGGGGTCCACGTCACTGTGGCCCCCCGCCCGCAGATACTCGTCGTAGTCGTTGGGGTCCGCCTCGTACTCATACGCAGACTCCTCGCCCGCACTACGGCCAAATGGGTTGTCGGGGTCTACGTCACTGTAGCCCCCTGCTCTCAGGTACTCATCGTGAGGGCAGGGATTGTCTGCGACAGGCTCCTCTTCCGGCTCATCCTCCTGTACCCCTCCAGCGTTCGTCGCGTGGGCCCCTGCAGGGAAGCCCTCACCGGGGTGCTCTGCGGGCACCCCTCCAGTGGTACGAAAGGCCCCTGCTGGGTAGCCCGTGCCGGGGCGCTCTGCGAGCACCCCTCCAGCACCATAGGTGGCCTGAGCTCCCACCTGCAAGCCTGACGCAGCCAGCACCGCCGCCTCTTCCTGCCGACGATACGCCAGCCAGCGTGCCGCCTCCTCAGCACTCCTAGCAGTCCCTGGCAGCGTCTGAGCCGGGGAGTGAAGTGCAGGGGCGTAAGGGGAGGGAACCCCCTCGAAGGGGAAACCCCCAGACCAGGTCCATGGCACAGCGGGGACCGGTCCAGGAACTGCTGCTGGGGTGTGGTACACCGGGACGGTTCCTGAGGGATGTGGCTGTGGGTAAGGGCTGAGTGGAGTAAGGCGGGGGTCTGCGAGGGGGACCTGAGGTGGTTGATATGGCAGGGGACTGGGCTGTCCTGGGGCCATGAGTGCTGCAGGTCCGGTGGTGGAGGGTGGAAAGGAGCCAGCAGCAAGTGAGGGTGGAAAGGTGAATGGAGACGGGGGTACGGCGTATGGGTCGTAGGGCGGCTGCATATCCGGAAATAGGCAGGCTAGTTCTGTTGTGGAGGTTGAGGTAACAGTAGGGGCTGGAAACCTTCAGGAAGTGTGAACGGGTCCTCTTCGTCGTCCGACGTAGTGGGGGACACTGAAGGTGAAGGAGGGAAGCCGCCAAATGGAATACCAGGTTGCTGAAGAGGTCCAGGAGGGTAGACCCACTTGTCAAAGCCCTGCTTCCACCACTGTCGTCTGTACGTGTCACCAATACCAAAGGGTATGGCCATATGCTGGTAGGTTACTAAAAATAGCCCACAGTGTTAAGGGGGCTGGAAGTGGATGTATGTTCAGCAGTCGAAAGCACACTTGCTGCCAGCTGCTGAGGTTGCTTGTAACACTATTGGGAGTGAAAACAGAGTTGAAGAAGTACTTTTTATGTTGTCAACGTAGTCCTTACTTCACTTCTGTCCATTTCTAGAAAATTCGCCAGGGCTCCGCGACACAGTTTTCAAGTGCTAGGTGTGGATGGAGAGTGCATGCTGCAGCTAAAAGTATCCAAATAGCTCCCAGAAGGTCCCATAACTCCATACATTTATAAAAACTTTTCAGTAAGGTCCATATTTGAAAGATAAACCGTGTGTACTGTCCAGAATAAGTATTTGGCAGTCTGAAAAGTCCATTTTCAGTCAAAAAGGGCTATTTTGGGGCTGAAAAAGGTGCATGCATCAGCCAAAAAGGGCACCAAAGGCTGTAGACCTTCAAGAACTGTTGAGAACGGTAAATAATATCCATACTGAGTAGAATAAAATAATAATATCGTTCAAAAGTTCCATATTGAAGTCTAGAAGCTTGATCCACTCTTAAAACTCAGGGTTGATGGACCAAAAAGGAGTGAATGCAGCTCCCAAAAAGGCTCAAAAAGGTCTCAAAGCTCCAAGAATTGATGAGGACTGGTAAAGTTTGGTAAAATATATCCAAAATAAGTAAAATAACTTTTCACAACCATCCAGAAGCCCAGTTATCGAAGTTGAGGAGGTGCATCAACTCTTTTTAAGCTCTAAAAAGGGAGTGAATCCGCACATATTTTGAAGAAATAAGCTGTTTGAGGCCACACTATGAGTTGATGAAGACTAAAACAATTGTAAATAACTCATAAAAATCGCACAAAAGTTGTTGTAAGCCATCATACCTCCCCCCCAATATGTGCCGTAGAGTTCACTTATCAGGATGCACACGGAAGTGAGCCAAAATAGGCCAAAAACGAGTGAAACCGGTATAACCAACGACAAAAACGGTCCCGCCTCTAGGACGCTAACCCGTCAAGCCGCCAGAACAACCGGAATGCACACCAAAAACATATCAGAACGTCGCAACGGAAGCCGAAAGCAGTTCGCCACAGGTCCAAAGTGCGCATGTAAGCACGCAAAGCGAGCGAGAGCGAGCTAAAAAGACGCTCACACGCCTAAGATACCAAATTGTCCCAGGGGAATTCCCAGGAGTAAACTATTATCCTCTATTATCTTGAGGAATCATATCATATATTCAGATATACTATTTAACATAAACCCAGACAGCAAGAGTTATATCATTTGCTGTCCAAGTCCAAGAGACCAACTCTGTTACCTCTCTTTATTCTCTCCTCTGAGCTCACATATTATTTTCCCCAACTGTTCGCTCAGGCAATGTCACATCCACTCACTAATTTCCCTAATAGTTCGATACTCTTATTCTCATCGAAATCAGACCCCCCTACTATGGGTGTCTCAGCAGGTACGTCGTGCCTCCTGGCACAATGCTGGAGGTAAAAATTCGGCGCACGGCGAGTAATCTGGGCCGTAGACCCAACGTTGCATAGAAGAAATGCTCCACCGACCCGGATATATGTTAAAATATGCAAAATTCTGGCGAGAGTCGGTTAAGATTGAGTGAAAATTCGCCCGCGGCGCACAAAAATGAGAGACTGTCAACATTGGGTCCGAGTAATTGCAGGTGTGCTGACACCAAAACAACCATTATTTTCTACTAGACCTGGGTCTTTATTGTCCGGAAAGAGAAGCCTTAGACGGATAAATAAGTCAGGCATATGTGCATCGTGAGTTTTGAATAGGATGGGTTTTGTTTTATAAAGATTTTGAGACATGTTAGTATTATTTTCTTGTCAACTTTTAGATTTATCATACTTTGTCTTGATATATATATATATATATATGTGTGTGTGTGTGTGTCTAGTATACCGCAACGCTACGTAATCGACTCGTGGGAGTCAAATATCGAGTCATGCATAATATACGTGCATTTATATGCCTTTGATGATACAAGTGATTCGAACTCGAAGGGATGTACTAGATGGAGCACTTGATTAGGCGAAATTGTATGTGTATTTGTCAACCTAGATAACCCACATACATGTCAAGACATCGTGCAAATTGCACAGACCGCGCGGACCTATGGCGGACCTATGGCGGACCTATGACTATTTGGGTGCGGATCTCCCGGACCCATACGGGACCTATGAAATCCAGAAAACGGGGCCTACGGCGAATTCTTGAAGACAGCAGCACTGCGCCGTGCACACGCTGCGCGCCACCCCTAGGCACCATGAGTATGGCGTGCCTGGTGGGGCAGCTGCGCGTCACGCGGCCCGAGACAGCGGCCATCTATCCGGCTGCCTCGTGGCGGTGCGCTCGGCGCGCTCGCGGTGGTCATCGTGTGCCACCCGCGGCGCGCTCTCTTCCCCCCCAAAAGAGAAAAGCGGTCCAGGCCCACTCGTAGGGCTTGAATACCACGATGCGACCTCCTGATCTCCCGCCTCGGATGCTACGTGAACCCCCACGATTACCTCGCCTCGTAGGTGCTGAGCCTCGCATGCCCCGGGCACCACGCTGCCTACTCGCCTCCCGCGATCGCTGCATATGCCCCCGCTTCTTGGCGCGCCGCCGAGAAGGGTGCGCTTCCCGCTCCCCAGCGACGCCACTAGGTGGCCGTATGCGCTCCAGTTGCCGAGTCTCGGGTGTCTGTCGCGCGCGCTGCCCAAGCTTTACGTCGGTGGTACCACTGTGTGGCAGCCGCGCGTACTCTGTGGGCAGCGCCTCCGCTGTGCCGGTGTGTGGCATTCGCGCGTGCTCTCTGGTGGGTGGCAGCCGTGCACATTCTCTGGGCGGCGTCTTAGTCATGCTCCGCTCTACACTATATACTGATGACGCGGGAAGCTGTGCGCTACTCGCCAGTTGCGGCTCGTCGAGTGCCGCCTGTTCCGAACCCTGCGCTGGTGGGACTGGCAGCGACGCGCTACGCACCAGTCGCTGCCCATCGCGCTTCGGTGGCTCCGGGGGGCACCAACTACCGCCCGCATAGAGGAGGTCCTCGTAAGTCCAGGTCATGCCCCACGCTGCCCGCTCCACACCATGCATTGGTGGGGCAAGCAGCAGTGCGTCATGCGCCGGTCGCTGCGCATCGTGCTTCTGCGGCTCTGGGGGGCACCAACTACCGTCTGCATACAGGAGGTCCAGATAGGTCCATGCTATGTCGTGGTCGGCCTTGGGTGCCGGCGCGTCTTTGCAGAGCGTCGAGGCTTGCAAATCCACGCGGAGCGCTGGGCACCGCGTGCTGAGCGCGAGGGGCATGGCCACGCGTGGGATGCGTGCTGCTAACTGTGCGTTATGCGATAAGTGCTCTCGTTGTCGGTGTCGCGAGCTATCTGCTGCCGGCCCCGCGGCAGTAGCTGGCGGGGCTTGCCTTAGCGACCCACTCGTCGCAAGCTCTGCACCGCGCGCTAGCCATACCCGCTGTCGTGAGCCATGCGTGGGATGCCGCAAGCCGCGTGCCACCTCCGGCTCTGCTTCCCACTGTGTTGTCGGAGATCGCGAACTGACTCCCAGTGCTTGGCCTTGGCCATAGTAGTGCCGCGCCGCCGCTGGTGGCGCACTGTGACGCGCCGCCGCTGGAAGCGCCAAGTGCCGCGCCGCTGCTGGTGGCGCACTATGCAGCGCCGCCGCGGACGCACCGAGCCGCACCGCCGCCTATGGTGCACTGTGCTGCGCCTCGTGGACGTCTCGCGCGAACACAAAAGACCTATTCCTGGCATCCAGCACTGTATCTCGCAGCTCCTCCCCCCCCCGCTGTCATGCCAGGATCTGGAAGCGCCAGCCAGAAATGCAAACGATCGAAGATCTGCTGCAATGCGTCTCGCGGGTAAGATTGTAGGTCGTTTGCGAGTTTCTGCTGTTCCATACGGGTGAACACCTTGTTCCGTCCAGACGGACGGCGCACGGACACCGAATGGACGGCGTATTATGGACCATCCATCCAGTGTATGCCTTACAATGGGAATTCTTTGCAGACAAACCATCACCATGAAGACTGCCACTCAACGCAAAGACCGGTGCAATCAAGTGGGTACGGGGTCTGAAGCGCTCGCGACTAATATGGGACCGCTAGCTAAGAAACTTCTGTAGCAAAAGTGCAAGAACTCGAACAAGGTGCGGAAGGTAAGTCAGGATGTTCCTTTCATACCGGCTTGGCTTGCCCGGTACAAAGGAAATGCTGTCCCTTTGGCCATTCGACGACGAACTTATTGCTTGCAAGTTGTGTAGTTGGATCGCAAGGCGGATTTCTTCCGTGAACTCGATGGTAACAGTAGTAGCGAGGATGGCCGTAGTAGTTCTGATTCAGATGATTGCGGATGATACACGATGTATTATATATGTAAATAAACCGTGTGTACGGACACCTGTATTCACACGCCTGATTCCGCTCATTCATGCGGCAAACCCTCATTCACACGTGCGAATGCATGTGTCCACACGCGTGTTTCAACGAACTCACTCCAATTTCGACGTCCATACGTAAGGATTGGCGAATTCCGATCTCCCATACGTCTGTCCACACGTCGTCCGTACGCATGGGTTCGTTCGGCGACACGCCCCCATGGTGCCCATATATGGCTGATGAAGGGGCAAGTAACGCTCGGGTACACCCAAGCCCGGGTGCAATATGCAATGGCTGAACACACGTGCGGACAAGCGCAAACGAGTGGCGCAGCACGGGCCTCACACTGTCCATACGCCCGTCCACACGTCGTCCGTACGCATCGGTGCGTCCAGGGACACGACCCCATGGTGTCAATATGGCCGATGAGGAGGGGGCAGGAAATGCTCGGGTACACCCAGGCCCGGGTGCAATGGCTGTACACACGTGCGGACAAGCGCAAACGAGTGGCGCAGCACGGGCCTCACACTGTCCATACGCCCGTCCACACGTCGTCCGTACGCATCGGTACGACCCAGGGACACGCCCCCATGGTGTCCATGTGGCTGATGAAGGGGCAAGTAACGCTCGGGTACACCCAGGCCCGGGTGCAATGGCTGTCCACACGTGCGGACAAGCGCAAACGAGTGGCACGGCACGGGCCTCACACTGTCCATACGCCCGTCCACACGTCGTCCGTACGCATCAATACGTCCAGGGACACGTCCACATGGTGTCCACATGGCTGAGGAGGGGGCAAGCAGTGCTCGGGTACACCCAGGCCCGGGTGCAATGGCTGTCCACACGTGCGGACAAGCGCAAACGAGTGGCACGGCACGGGCCTCACACTGTCCATACGCCCGTCCACACGTCGTCCGTACGCGTCGGTACGGTCCAGGGACACGTCCCCACGGTGTCCATATGGCTGAGGAGGGGTAGAAGCGGCATTTCTCGCAGTCCGCACGTGTGGACAACAATTTCCAGTGGTTCATGCGTATGGACGGCACCTATCCATACGGTCGGGCAGTGTACGGAGCGTCCACACGCGTAATACAATCAGGTAAACTAGCATACGTCGTCCACACGGAAGCGCACGTATGGACGACGTGTGGATTTATCGTATGGACACCGTATGAACATCACTTTTACAAATTAGACAATTTCACACGTGTGGATTTAGCAAAAAAAGCGTCCATACGGCGTCCGCACGCCATCCACACGTCGGACGGACGGTTTTCCACGCGTGCGGACATGCCAATAATTTGTAGGGACTCCCTCACACAGATCGAGGCGTCAACGCGTTCGTGACATTCACTGACAAGCTCAGCACGATGGTGCACGTGACGCCCATGACTTACGACGACAGCTCGGCCGAGACTGTAGTAGCTACGCCTATACATGGACACCGTGTGGCGGCTGCACGGAGCCCCAATGAAAATCGTGTGCGACAGGGACCCGCGATTTCGGGATGCCATGCACATGGAGTTCCAGCGCCTGATGGGGGTAAATGTGGCAACGACTACACCATACCACCCCCAAAGCGACGGGCAGGTTGAGCGCACGAACCACACCGTGGAACGCACGCTGCGCAGCTACGCAGCAGACAATCAAGAGGACTGGGACCTCTGGATCGCCCCGGCGGAATACGCGATCAACGACTCCCGCTCAGCAGCGACTGGGTTCTCACCCTTCGAGCTCGTGTACGGACACGCCCCAGCCACCCAGCTGGACGTTTTCTTGGAAGCAGCGCTGGCTTAAGCTGCACCTAAAGGGGGGGGGAGAGAGGAGCAGTAGCCAAACGCGGCACCGCTCACGAGACAGCCAGGCGCTTTGCGGAGCAGCTGCAAGCCGCCAGAGTGAGCCTGCGCCTGGCGCAGCAGCGCATGATTGAGCAGTTCGACTCCCGACACCGCTCTCTTAGTTTAAACGTCGGGGATCGCGTGTGGGTCGACGGTCGTCACCTGACTATCCCAGGAGATAGAGGGCTCAAACCGAAGCTGCGTAAGCTTCGGCACGGACCCTTGCCCATCGTGGAGTGCCTTTACAACGCCCGCCAGATGGAGCTACCCCAACAGGACCGCGGAGCCCCCGCAGCTTATCGATTGGAGCTCCCGGCCAAGTGGAACATGCACGACGTTTTCACTGCCGACCGACTGACGCCCGTCGTGTCTGGAGCCGGACAGTTCGCGGGCCGACAAACCGAAGCGCCACCACCACCAGTCATGGTGGAAGGCCAGCGCGAGGTCGAAGTGGAGCAAATACTCCGCACCCGCACGCGCAAGCTAGGTGGGAAGGGCGGCCACGTGGTGCAGGAATGGCTCACCAAATGAAAAGGGTTGCCCAGCAGCCATAACCAATGGAGAACGAGAGAGGACCTGGAAGGCAAAGGAGGAAGGCTGGAACCCCTGCGCATATTCGAGGAAGAAGAGGAGAAGCGAGAACAAGGAGTGCGTCCGAACCGACGTTGGAAGACGAACGGGAAGCAAGCCTCCCAGGGACCTCAGTTGGCAGCAATCAGACCACCGACGCCCACTACGAGAGGAGCTAGCACTGCCTTCCAACCCCACCTGATGGAAGTGGAGAAACCCACACGCATTCTGGTGCTCTTCAGCGGAACAGGGTCAGTGGAGACGCAGTTCCAGCGCCAGTTCAAGGGCTGTGAGGTAGTGACTATGGACATACTCCCTAAATGGGACCCGCTGCACGCAGCAGACATTCTGAAGTGGGATTACAGGCAGTACCCTCGGTACTACTTCGACGTGATTTGGGCCAGCCCTCCCTGCACTGAGTACAGCAAAGCCAAGACTGTAGGGGAATCTGACATCGAGACTGCAGACCGACGTGTACGACGCACTACGGCACTAGGGAGATAATCGACTTCTACGACCCCGCTTACTACTTCATCGAGAACCCAGCTGGTGACGCCACTCGTGGACTGCACACGCGACCAGTGATGAAGGGCCTCCCCGAACCGCACTTGACTATGTACTGCCGCTACGGAGCCCCGTACATGAAGCCCACGCACATTTGGACGAATGCACCGATAAGCGTGCCCTTGCTGCAGTGCACAGGAACCACGCCTTGTCCCGCCAAAGCTACGCTAAAGAAGCATGGGAATACTTCTCAAAGCGGGAATAGTGCCTCCAACGTGCCCGGGATGCGGTCTGCCCAAGCAGTGTACGCAGTACCTCGCGCGCTGTTACACCACTTGTTCTGCGAGTTGCACTTGGACGAGAACATCGAGGACGTAAACGCGGTGCTGGATCATATATCGAAGACTACATCGCGAGAGTACACGGAAGACTTCAACGAGAACACCCACGTTGAAGACCTGCCCTAGATATCAGTAGTGGAAGGTTGAGCGAAATCAATGGTGAGCGTTGGCAGCGTGACCTTGAGGAAACTCGCCTGAAACCTCTGATGAGTAGATGGACCATATTAGATAGATAAAAACTGTCAAATGATCACCCTGTGAATGTTCGCGAGGACGGTTCACACCTAAGGGGGGGTGAGTTGTACTAGGGGACATAGTATGACGTGGTATGACAGTATGATAGTGTGACAGTACAGTCTGACAGTGTGACAGCAGTATGATCAGTCTACAATATATGACAGAGGAACTGCATGACAGTCATCGGAATGACAGGTCAGGAGTCATATACAGAACTGATGTTAAATGATGAATCAGGTGAAAGACCAGAAGTGATCAGATAATTATAAAAGAACTGACCTGAGAGATTAGATAATTATAGAAGATCTGACTTGATCTCATTGGATGTGTCACTGATGTGCCACTGACATGCAGCTACCAGATGACAGATGACACATGAAAACAGAATCTGTTATGGAAGTGCCGGAATAGTTATTTCTGGTGAGTGATCGCTAATATGGCCGGCTTTTTATTTAGTAATCCTGCACCACACTGCAGGACTGCAACAAGTAATAAGTTAATACAATAAACTACTATCTTCATAGTGTGCCCACAACATCTACCACCTACCCTAATATATATGAAATATATCCATATGCACGGTGACGAAGGCGCGGAACCCTAATCCGTACACAGGTTGGCCCGTTAAAACTACGCTACACGTTTTCGGTGTACGCGAGTCACTTTAGCATTGCATCAAGCTGCAGGGTGTGATGCTAATGCCACTTGGTGGAAGGGTGCAGGGCCCACACATAGTTATAATTGCCCGACCACAATTCCGATCAAGCCCCCCCCCACACACGTGCATCGCCGCACGGAAACTCGCAACTTTTATGTATTTCACGCACGAGTCGTGTCACGCGTACTAGGGTCACGGCGCGTATTCTGCTCATAGGACTTTATCGAAAGTTTGTTACATGCATGTTGACAAGCCCCAAAGACATTGTACACGCAACCCTGAAATATGCCTAGAAGCGCGCGGTCTAGCCTACACAACATTTTGTCAAAGTGTCACCCCCACGCACACGTCACCACATGTAACGCAAAACTACATTAATTCATCATTAATTCGGGGAGCATGCATTAAATCAGAATTAACTACGTTGCATCCCCAGTCACTAGTGGCACCCAAATCGGGCACCGACAATCCGACAAAAAAAATAAGGGTTGCAGACGGGGCTGTCCATTATATGTATGGTGTCGGAGGGGGGCGATTTTGGGGGAAATAATTTATACCCCTCGCCCCGTCGCTCCGTCGCTCCCAAAGTCGGTTGCCTGTCGGGAACCATTTCATGTCGATATATCTACTCGAGCTGCGCATGCAGCTTATGGGAGAAATTTCTGATGGCTTAACGCCATGATGAGATATGGCCCGATTTCCGATGTAGCAGTTTTAGTGGGCCA
>LGRX02005455.1:0-19027 GCA_001247695.2 Cymbomonas tetramitiformis
CCATGTATGCCCCATGCCCCGGGGGATGCATGCCCCAAGGATGATGCCCTGTATGCCCCATGCCCCGGGGGATGCATGCCCCAAGGTTGCCCTGTATAACCCAGGCCCCGGGGGATGCACGCCCCAAGGTATCCGTGAATACTGAGTATTTCCATAAACACTTTTAAACGACCAGTGCTTTAAATTGGAATATCTCACTTATTCCAATTTTTTCGTTTTCGTTTTTTGGTTTAAAATGCTTCCAAAATGATGATGGGTGACCAGAATGTCGTTGGTTCATCGCCGGGTGCCCCGTACGGCCGTGTGTCGCTTGAATTGTATAGGGTTTCCCTACGTATGTACCCGACTTACCCGTGATAGTACGGAACAGATAAAACTTCGGAGTGTTTTGAGCAATAGCTTGTTATATGCTTATGAAATGATACTAAACATGAGCATGAGTGACCAGAATGTCGTTGGTTCATCGCCGGGTGCCCCGGGTACGGCCGTGTGTCGCTTGAATTGTATAGGGTTTCCCTACGTATGTACCCGACTTACCCGTGATAGTACGAAACAGATAAAAACTTCGGAGTGTTTTGAGCAATAGTTTGTTATATGCTTATGAAATGATACTAAACATGAGCATAGGCATAGGCAAACAGGTGGATAGTCATGCATGTGGCATGCATGTGGAATAATTATTGCAATGGATGGACACTATAGACCCAAGACGTGTTACCGTTTCAAAAGCAGGGTAAATATGAACACGATTTATGAAACTAAAACAAGGCTACAAACAAAACTTCACTCAAATTGCACTCCAGCTGGTGAGCAGCTCCAGAATCTTCTCGGACTTTCCGCCCTTGCCTTCTTCGGGTTCGGTATCGCCGTCGACGATCCCCCTGTGAACGCTGAGCTCGATCTCCGCTTCTGCCACATCATCGGAGTCCCTGCTCTTGAGGCCGGCTTGGATTTTCTTGCCTCGGCGTTGCAGGCCCCCAAAAACTGGCGGACCTCGTTTCCCGTCCTCCGCAGTCTCTTCGACTTCTTCTCGGGGGTCCCCTCGCTGCGTGACGGGCCCATGAGCAAGGCTTGTGTACCTCCTTTTGAACCGAACGCAGAGTAGCCCAGCAGGTGCTTCCCGTCCTCAGCGGCGGTGTTCTCGCTGTAGCCCCTCCCTGCCGCCAGACTCGTGAACTGCGAGTACATGTTGAACATAAGCGCGAGCTGCGCGCTCTGCTTATTCATGGCATCCTTCGCCAGTTCGGAGTTGGCGGCGAAGGCGTCCTTCATCGTCTCCTCGTGCTTATCGTCCTTTTTCATTTGCAGCTCAAGGTGTTGCTCGCGCTCCAACCGCCGGCCCCGTTCCTCGGCGGACTCCGCCGTCAGTTGCAGCTGTTGCTCGACCTGCTTCTGCAGCTGCTAGCGGAGCTCCTAGGCAACCTCGGCTGACCTCTTCCGCTCTGCCTCCGCCGCATCCACCTTCATCTCGTGTTCACGGAGAAGCGCCGCCTGCTCGATCTTCTTCTCCGTGTTCTCCACCGCGTGTTTGACATGCGCTGCGGAGGCCACTCCCGCTAGCGCCTTCTCCATTTTCCGCGCCTTCTCCTCCATCCGCCAGCCTCGCCTTCTCCTCCGCCAGCCGCACCTTCTTGTCGTCCCGCTGCTGCTGTTCTTCTTGGGCCTTCGCCTTCTTGACCCTTTCCTCGTCATCGGCAGCATCCCGTTCCCGCTTTTTGGTGGCCTTGCTCTTCTCTCTTCTGCTGGCCGCGCTCTTCGCTGCGGCCGTCGTCACCTCCTCCACCGCAGGGAACTCGCAATGGTCGGACAAATTGCCCGACCACTTGAAGCTGATCACTTCCCTCGCCATACATTTTGGGAGCGTCTTGGTGGTCAGCGTCCCCCCTTTGCCCCCGCAGCCAGCACCTTCGCGGCTGACCTGCCCGACGCCCATAAAGGCAGCTTCCTGCGTCCTCTGGACGACAACGGGCAGCGCCTCCGCGAAGACATATTGGAAAGCCAGCAAACTGCGGCGTTCCTTCTCCAGATCAACCTCCGTCAAGGCGATCTACTGCCCCGAGCTTTTGGAGCTGCCTCCCGTCCCGGTAAAACGGGGGTGAAGGGACATGTACTTCTCGTCCCTCACCACCATTACCTCCGAGCGGGCTTTCAGTAGCAACGGTAACACCTGGAAGTCCCACCCCTTGTCCCCTGCGTCCTTCTGCAAGAACACCAGCCCCTGCAACTGGGAGCTGTTGGTCCGCAGCACGTACCCCATGCGCAGCATCCCACCGTGCGCCGTGGGCAGATTCTCGTAGTCCTCTTTCAACAACAAGGGCATCCCCGTACACACCAAGCCGGAGGTCCTGTCGGCGTACTGCATGTCCGCCCCGGCGAAGACGCACAACAACTCAACAAGGTATGTCTTACGCAAGGTCGACTTTATACAAAACTTCCGAAAATATTTTTATTCGATAAACATGTCGCTCAAAGCAATCTAAACATATTGCGTACTCCGGGTATGCAATTGACCCAGGCATTGAAAAGTTATAGTCGATACCGCTCAGTTATCTCCCATACTTAACCATACATAAGCGGAAACTTAAATCGCTAATATCTCACGATCTAGAAAATCAGAAGTTTTGTGTAAAGTCGACCTCGCGTAAGACATACCTTGATCATCTTCACGCCAGTCTTGAAGAGGCCGGTCTTCGGCCCGTACAGCTTGTTCACGAACTGGCATTTTAGATAATGGCCCACCTGCGTAGGAGGCTGCAGTTCCTCCAACGGCGCCGTCTTCAAGGCGCCGGTTTCCACGCAGGCGATCTCCACGAACGGGTTCGTCAAGGGGGACTGCACAACTACCACGTCCTTGCCGTGAAAAGCGCAGCTGCCCAGGAAGAGGCCGCTGTAGGTCACGCCAAGCAGGTCGCCGACAGGTAGAAGGTCTTCGTTCACCCGTGCACTCCTCCGGCGAGCTGCGTAGTCCTACCACCGTCGTGTCAGTCAAGTTGTATTGGGGCACATCCATCAACGATTTATCGACGTACACATGACCCCCCCGCCGGACGTTCGGCCCTAATTGTGAGGCCCTCGACGGTATCACTGGCCAGGCACAACCAGGATATGCTTGACCGAAGTGAAAAACCCCGCGCCGGAACATCAACACCTCGTTTGCATCGCCTACAAACAAGGACTCCTGGGCATCTTCGAGCATGTGGGAACCAGGGTATATCCCGACTGGGTACGCTGCAGTGAAGCACGCGGTCATGGAGAGTTCCGTGTTGTCGTCATGTGGGCTCTGAAGATCAGCCCCAGGCAGCGTCAGCAAAGCTGGCATGCCACCTTTGCTGGAACGAATCACGTCCGGTTGCACCGTGGTGTTAGCCCATCCCGGGTTTCCTATGATCTGCCTTGCGACTTCCGCGAGCACCCTCCCCACGAAACAGTTCCGATCCACGTCTCCTATCCACCTACCAGCGTCGAAGCGTTTGGCATGCCCCTCTGCACACCAAACAGAAGTAACGAGGTTACGAGGGTACGAGGATCCGAGTTTGCCATTTTTGGACATGCTTTTAAAGAGAGTAATTTTATGGCCCCACTGTGAAGTTTGCGTCATTACGGTTGTCCTTTTGGGATGCACACTTGCCTTAATTCCAATGGTGGCTTTTATGAGTTTCTGGATGACGCGTGAAACCAAAAAAAAAAAAAACAGTTTTTTTAATCGTCTTTATTAATTCTTCCCGAGGCCTGCAGCAAGACTCTTGATGGAGGGCGGTCGGTGGCTAGTACAATTACATATTACATCATGTTCGTTGTTCCAACACACTCTGCTGACCCATTCCATGGAAGAGTGATATTCTGGCACCTTTGAAATATGGTGGCTTACGTGCCCATTTTTTGGTTCCTGTGAAATATGATGTTTTAAGTGAGCTTTTGTAGCACGTGTGAAGTCTAGTGGCGATGTGGGTTTTTTATCATGTGTGAAATATGGTGTTTCATGTGATTTTCTTGCATGCGTGAAATAGGGCGGTTTACGTGCAGATTTTTGGGCACGTGTGAAATATATTGTGTTTTGTGTGTACGTTTGGTGGCTGCAGTGTTTTGTGTCGATCTTTTAATGTGTTTTTTTTTTGTTTCGATTTTTTGTAGGTGTGGAGTATGGTGTTTTGTGCACGTGTTTATTAGTGCGAAATAATGTTGAGTAAAGAACTTGTTATTAAAAACAAAGTAGTCTCAAACCAGAATACAATGATAATAAAATTAAGGATAAAAAACCTGAAGTTGTTATGAAACTAAGGAAAAAATATTTAAGAAATGTGTGTGGGGTTTTTGTTTCGATTTTTTGTATGTGGGTTTTTTGTTTCGATTTTTTGTAGGTGGGGAGTATATATGGTGTTTTGTGCACGTGTTTATTAGTGTGAAATAATGGGGAGTAAAAAACTTGTTATTAAAAACATAGTAATCTAAAGCCAAAATAATAATGATAATAATAATATGAATACAAAAGTTGAAGCTGTTATGAAACTGAGAAAAAATTAAAATTTTGTGTGTGGGATTTTTGTTTCAATTTTTTGTATGTGGATTTTTTGTTTCGATTTTTGTAGGTGGGGAGTATGGTGTTTTGTGCACGTTTTTATCAGTGTGAAATAATGGGGAGTAAAAGAATTTGTTATTAAAAACATAGTAATCTAAAGCCAAAATAATAATAATAATAATAATAATAATAAAGTTGAAGCTGTTATGAAACTGAGAAGAAAATTAAAATTTTGTGTGTGGGATTTTTGTTTCAATTTTTATGTGGGTTTTTGTTATTGGCTTTTTTTGTATGTGTGGAGAATGGTGTTTTGTGCACGCGTTTATGAGTGTGAAATAATGGGGAGTAAAAAACTTGTTATTTATAAAAACATAGTAGTCTCAAACCAAAATAATAATAGTAGTAAAATTAAGGATAAAAAACTTGAAGCTGTTATGAAGCTCAAATGAAGTTGCTCCCATTTATGTGGCAGCTATCATTATATTTAGCAAGCCTCAAACGTTCTAACGGAGATGGAGCTCGCTTCAAAGATTTTTAAAGCTAGCTTTGGACTTTTCGGCGTCGCAAAGTTTGCTTCGGCTTTTAAGGATTAGATGTAGCTTGCGTTACTAAGATCTTCAAAGATCTGTGAAGCAAAGATCTTTGAAGCAAACATTCTAAAATAGACGAGCTTGCTTACTTCAAAGATTTCTAAGGCTCTTTGGCCTTTCCGGCGTCGCAAAGTTTGCTTCAGCTTTTAAGGACTGGTTGACGCTTGAAGCGCAAAGGCCTTCAAAGATCTTTGCGCAAAGAGCTTTGAAACAAACATTCTAAAATAGATGAGCTTGCTTGCTTCAAAGATCTTTAAAGCTCTTTGGACTTTCCGGCGTCACAAAGCTTGCTTCAGCTTTTAAGGACTGGTTGAAGCTTGCGCAAAGGCCTTCAAAGATCTTTGCGCAAAGAGCTTTGAAGCAAACATTCTAAAATAGATGAGCTCGCTTGCTTCAAAGATCTGTAAAGCTCTTTGGACTTTCCGGCGTCACAAAGTTTGCTTCAGCTTTTAAGGACTGGTTGACGCTTGCGCAAAGGCCTTCAAAGATCTTTGCGCAAAGAGCTTTGAAGCAAACATTCTAAAATAGATGAGGTCGCTTGCTTCAAAGATCTGTAAAGCTCTTTGGACTTTCCGGCGTCACAAAGTTTGCTCCAGCTTTTAAGGACTGGTTGAAGCTTGCGCAAAGATTCTCAACGGTCTTTGCGCAAAGAGCTTTGAAGCAAACATTCTAAAATAGATGGAGCTTGCTTACTTGAAAGATCTTTAAAGCTCTTTGGACTTTCTGGCGTCACAAAGTTTACTTCAGCGTTTAAGGAATGAGTGAAGCTTGCGCAAAGATTCTCAACGGTCTTAATTGTTACGGTTTCCTCATTAATGTTACGGTTTTAACATTAATGAAGAAACTGTTTGTTTCTTTCGGTTTTGCTGTTGATTCTTACTATTTCTCGCAGTTTTAACATTAATGCGGAAAGTGACCGTTTTCTTTAGTTTCGCTGGACATTTCGCCTTTTTCAAGCATAAAGCACATTAATGCGAAACTTGTTGTTTTACTTGTGTTTTGTTGTTGATTCTTACTATTTCTCGCAGTTTTAACATTAATGCGGAAAGTGACCGTTTTCTTGAGTTTTGCTGGACATTTCGCCTTTTTAAAGCATAAAGCACATTAATGCGAAACTTGTTGTTTTACTTGTGTTTTGTTGTTGATTCTTACTATTTCTCGCAGTTTTAACATTAATGCGGAAATTGACTGTTTTCTTGAGTTTCGCTGGACATTTCGCCTTTTTCAAGCATAAAGCCCATTAATGCGAAACTTGTTGTTTTACTTGTGTTTTTGTTGATTCTTACTATTTCTCGCGTTTTAACATTCATGCGGAAAGTGGCCGTTTTCTTTAGTTTCGTGGACATTTCGCCCTTTTCAAGCATATTAAAGCACATTAATGCGAAACTTGTTGTTTTACTTAAAATGTTTCTTTGTTGATTCTTACTATTTCTCGCGGTTTAACATTCATGCGGAAAGTGAAAGCATTTTCTTGAGTTTTGCGGGACATTTCGCCTTTTTTAAGCATAAAGCACATTAATGCGGCTTGTTGTTTTCTAGTGTTTCTTTGACCCGATTCTTACTATTTCTCGGAGTTTTAACATTAATGCGGAAAGTGATTGTTTTCTTTAGTTTTGCTGGACATTTCGCCTTTTTTAAGCATAAAACACATTAATGCGAAACTTGTTGTTTTACTTGTGTTTTGCTGTTGATTCTTACTATTTCTCGCAGTTTTAACATTAATGCGGAAAGTGACTGTTTTCTTGAGTTTTGCTGGACATTTCGCCTTTTTAAAGCGTAAAGCACATTAATGCGGAAACAGGCTCTTCAGAGCAATCTTGCTCTACATTTCGGATTTTTCTTACAAAAAGCACATTAACCCGAAAACATGGAGCTTTTGGCAGTTTTGCTTCACATTTTGGCATCTTCTTTCAGAAAGCACATCAATGTGAGAACATGAAGCTCTTGACAATTTTGCTTTACATTTTGGCCTTTTTTTTCCCTTTGAGAGCACCTTAATGCAAAAACCGTGGCACTTTGCTTTTGTTTGTAAAGGTTTGAATACTTTTGGTTTGATGTAGAAACTTTACCAAAAGAGCAAACACTTTGATCCTGGAACGTAAAATTCTGACCGCCAGCGCGCGCTGTCCGAGACTGCGAAAGCCTAGTCGTGCTGAAGTGTTTTTTTGGCGCCGGTGAAGTGTAGAATTTTGTGTGTGGGATTTTTGTGTCGATTTTTTGTATGTATTTTTTTGTTTTTATTTTTTGTAGGTGTGGAGAATGGTGTTTTATGCACGTGTTTATTAGTATGAAATAATGGGGAGTAAAAAACTTGTTATCAAAAACATAGTAGTCTCAAACCATAATAATAATAATAATATCAAATAATGATAAAAAGTTGAAGCTGTTATGAAACTGAGAAAATTATTTAGAAAATTTGTGTGTGGGTTTTTTGTGTCGATTTTTTGTATGTGGTTTTTTTGTTTCGATTTTTGGTACCAGAATAATGATAATAAAATTAAGGGGAAAAAACTTGAAGCTGTGAAGGATGAAGAAGGATACTCGTGAAGGTATCTACCGATTAGACCGATTGATTAATTCAGTCGGTGACATGAGCGACATAAATCAAATCGGTTCATGTCACTGACTGAATATGATATCACCAACCGAATCCTAATTAATTCAGAAAACCGTATAAAGCGTCTCACCTCGCCCCTGTCATATAATTTATCGCGGGGGCCGATTTATATAATATCCGCCTCGGATATAAAATGATTTATTTATTTATTTATGCATATATAATTTATATAAATCTGTAATACTACTGAATTACGGGGGAAAGGGGCACCGAAGGGCGATGCCGGGGCGGAGGGCAAGGGAGGGCAAATGGGAAGAGGGGATGAGGGAGGAGGGAGAGAGAATGGGGGGGGCATTGACATGTTTGTATCTCCTACCCCCCTCATATCCCCCTTTACACGCGCCTTACACACCCCCTCTCCCCCTCCGCGCTCCCTCCTCCCTCACCCACCCTTTCCCCACTTGCCCTCCTCTTGCCCTCCCGCCCCGGCATCATCTTTCGGTGTCCCCCCTTTCCCCCATAATTCGGCTTTCAGTAGTATTACAGATTTATATAAAATTATATATGCATAAATAAATAAATCATTTTATATCCGAGGCGAATATTGTATAAATCGGCCCCCGCGATGAATTATACAATAGGGGCGAGGTGATACGGTTTATACGGTTTTCTGAATTAATTGGGATTCGGTTGGTGACATCATATTTAGTCGGTGACATGAACTGATTTGGTTTATGTCGCTCATGTCACCGACTGAATTAATCAGTCGGTCTAATCGGTAGATACCTTCACGTAAAGTATTGAAGAAGGTCCTCCAGGCTACCAGTGCGGCAAAGTTTTGTCAGCAAGGATGTGCCACACAAAATGCTTTGGCGCGGGAGACCGAGAAGAAAGTGGAGCAGCCTGTTTTGGGAGCACGTGCGCCACGCGTTGCGGTAATGGGCAAACGCCTTGTGAATGAAGTCTGGGTTGAGACAAAGTTCCAATTATGTTTGAAGTTCGCATGCTGCACCCGCGTGTCGGCAAAATTCATGAAGATCGCGGCCAAGCCCACCGACCTTCCTCTGCACCCGGATATGACCCTGACGAATGAAGAGAAGATCCTCTCGGGCGCATTGACCTTCCGAAAATGTTGAAGAAACCGGCATGTCAACGAGTTAGTACGCACAGATAGCTCACAGGTTAGGTTCATGGTTAAGGTGGGAACGTGTAAGCGGGAAGGTCCCAAAGGATGAAGAGCTGGTTTTCTAGTTTTTGCTGCGGGATTAGTAGTTGCTTCCATGAAATGGGCCAGCCGAGTGTGATGGAACACCGTTAACTATGAGGGTATTGGATCAATTTTTGAATGAAATTATTCTTGATATTTACCACTTTAGTGAAATCCTCCCTTAAAATAAAATTGTGATTACGAACCCGGCTTTCGCTTGCAAAAGTCTCCCAAAGTACCCCACCAATACGAGTCACATTTTGCAAAATTGCTTCGCGAACTGGCCAAAAACTCATATTCAACCCTCAGAACCTCGTCAGATGTGCAAATACCCTCTGCATTAACCTCTTAGCCGGTAGCCGTTACGATATCGTAACAAACCACCCGCGGTCCTTTTGGTTTCGCATGCACGTGTGCTCACCAAAAAGGGTTAGACGAACTCTAGACATGATACAACCTAGGGTATGTGTGCATAGTGAGCATGCATGCATCACTCCATGGCAGATTTGTATGGGATACACATACACTCTTATCATATTCATAACAATTTGAACCGACAATAATGCTTTTTATAGCCAATTTTGAAACGGAAATCGGCTCAAATCTGCATGATTTAGACCACTTTGACATTGATATGAATGTGCATGACCATATATGTTCAGGGTATGCCGCATTCAACCATCACATATCGATATATGGGTGCTAAGGGCTATACATCCTCGCTTATATGTGAAATACACGCAGACTAATCGCCTAAGTATGGAAAACATTGCTTAAGTATGAAAAACATTGAAGAATCGCATGTTTTTTCATGTTTTTTTCGTAAAAAGGCCACGTATATCGAGATGTAGGCACATTTAACTCAACATATGACTGACAAAAGTTTAAACATGGCCAAGGCCGATAGCATCGTACTAACGGCAACCGCTTAAGAGACCTTAGGCGACCAAGAATCGCTTTTGCGTAAAATCGATTGCTAAAATTTGGAGAAGTTTTGCTTGTATAATCGGTATATCTCACGATATATATGCCATAGATGTTCATACAATAGCTCAATTTGTAGTTGCGATAGGTGTCGAAAACATATATAATCACCGTGGCATGCTTATGTATGTGAGCACCACACCCGCTTCCCACACAAAACATGCATTTTTGGCCGGAAATAGCGTTACCGGCTAAGAGGTTAAGATCCGCGAAGTTATGTTGCCACTCCCCGACCACGCATGTGTCGTGCTGCTGCGGGGATACTTCCAGGCCCTCTATCCGTGCTACGCAAAAGCCTTCCAATTCCATGTCCAGTGTCAACAACGGAGCCAGCGTCAACCCGTCTCCGATCGCCGGGTTTCGATTTTAGCCAGGCTCCGGCTCCGATGGAGCTTCAAAATTCAGGCTCCGGCGTGTCCCGTCTCCATCGGAGCCACGGACACACAGCCTCCGTCTCCGATGGAGCCTCAAAATTCAGGCTCCAACACTTCCCGTCTCCGTCGGAGCCGCGGGCACGCAGGCTCCGTCTCCGATGGAGCCTCAAATATGAGGCCCCGACGTGTCCCGTCTCCGTCGGAGCCGCGGGCGCGCAGCCTCCGTCCGCAATAAAGCTTGAAACTATCCGGCTCCGATGTGACCCGTCCCCGTCGAGACCAAATGTTCCAGTGTTAACAACGGGACCGACCCGTCTCCGACCACCGGTCCACGACTTTTGCCAGGCTCCGGCTCCGATGGAGCCTCGAAATTCAGGATCCGACACTTCCCGTCTCCGTCGGAGCCGTGGGCACGCAGGCTCCGTCTCCGATGGAGCTTCAGATATTAGGCTCCGACGTGTCCCGACTCCGTCGGAGCCGCGGGCTCGCAGCCTCCGTCTCCGGGGGAGCCTCAAAATTCAGGCTCCGATCTGCCCCGTATCCAACGGAGCCGCGTAACCGTGGCCTCCGTCTCTGATGGAACCAGCGAATACCAGGCTCCGACGGAGACGGTCTGGCTCCGTTGTTGACACTGTACCATGTCCCTTTCCCACCCTCGGGGCATCACCACACGGACGTTCGACAACTCGTCCTCACCTGGAGTCGAGACATCCTCAACCATTGACTTCGCGGTCTCGCTGAGCGAGGTGGTGCTCTCGGAGTTGCCACAAATTCCTCCTGCAGAGTCCAGCAAACGCGCGAACACCTACCTCACCAGGGCCCGCACTTCCGCTGCGATAGGTTCGTCCGATCGTCGTGGTGTTTTCTATGGCTGTTGGACGATCGTAAAAAAACAGAAACTGCTCAGTACCTGTTTCTCTATGGCAGCAATAACTACGGTCACAATACAAACAAACCTGAACACTCACCAGCTCCACGCTGTGCGCCTTGTCCGAAACTTTTGGTGGTGGCGGTGGCCAAGATGGCCAAGATGGTGCTGGTGCTGGTGCTGGTGCTGGGGCTGGTGCTGGGGATGGTGCTGGACTGCTGGTGCTGGGGCTGGTGCTGGTGGTGTGACTGCCGCTGCTGCTTCTGGTACTTCTGGCACCAGGCGGACGATCCTGTAGTTCTCTTCTTCGAGGTCCACCGTCTCTTCCGGCGGTTGGTTTGCCAACCGATGTGAGGGCAGCGCCTTCACTAGGTGTTTTTTCGAGTGATCATGCCAAGCATGCACTTCCACGAGCGTCAAAAGATAATTTAACAGGGTGTCCGAATAGTTCCAGAGCAGCAACAACCCGGAGTCGTCGTCCGAGAAGGCCAGCTGCTGACCGTGCTCCTCCCCGTGCGTGTCGGTACAATTTTGTATCTTGTATCCGTTCTTTTTTGCCCAGAGGACATACTGGTCCTCCCACGTAGCCAGTGGGACCTCGCCTTGTCCGCACTGGACGTCCATCTCCGCGTCGTCTCCATCTCCCGCGTCGACTCCTTCTTCCCCGTCGTCCATCTCTTCGTCGTCGTCTAGCGGTTCTGCCTGCTTCTTCATGAAGATGTCAAAGAGGCCAGTACCCGCGGCCTCTACTTCAGCAAGTTTCTCGCAAAATTGCTTTTGCGTCACTGACTTTAAGAACTGCCATGCTACCAAGTTGTGGTAGCACGGCGCATCGGCGGCCTTGTAGTGCGCGAAACAGTTCAATACTCGGTCATATGGTACGAGAAGCTCCTTGCCACTTCCCGCAAGAACACTTTTGTTTCCCGCTATGGGAAAGATCTTTGCGAGACATCGTCTTTCTTTAACAAGCGTTCAAGAATCGGAACGCATGCTTTGACTTCCTTGGTCCCGCTGCTTACAAGGTCTCCCAGGCTTTGCGCCTGGAAGCCTTCGCCAAAGTATGTTGGTGCTTGGGAAGACATTGTTGAGTGAAAGTGTAATTTTTTGTAAGACTTTGGTTTGTTAGAGCGTCGGCGAACTTAACTTTCTTGAAAAGCGTTAACGCACAAAACAGCTGTACAGGCGGTATCTGCGATACCGCACTACGGAATCGCACTAGCATCTATACTAGTGCGGTGTAGGAACGTGGATGCTGATGCGGTATAGTATCGATACTACTGCGTAACGCCATCGCGAGGCACCTAATTCTTATCGCAGCGCGCCTGTTCGTATTTTTGATTTTCAAGTGCAAAAGTTATGAAGCAAAGTTTCTCGCGCCTTTTCGCAAAAGGAGCAAGGTACTATGGTTTGCTCTCCCTGCTCCGATGTGGAGTCCGATAAGGAGCTTAGTTCGTCTTCTTCTTCTGACTCGGAGGATTACTACTACGAAACCGCGGAGGACTTTTTAAACAAGAAGAAGTCCGCCAAGCCACGTACTGTAAAGCTAAAAAGCCTGATCGAAAGGAAGAAGCAAACAATATCCAGGAAAGTCTGGAGCAGATTCCGTCCCTGATGGACCCCAAGAACGACTGCTGCAAGTGTGGGAGGAGCTGTCTGTCGCAGTTCGAGTTTCGTCCACTGCAAGCCTACATACACGAGAAATCCAAGCTCGACGGCCGCGCTTTCAAAGACAAGATACTTGCGGAGCTTATTGCTGCTCGGAGGTTCAAGCCTGGTTCGAACAAGCTTGAAATACAACCATTCGCTTGGCTAACCTTCTTGGGCAAAGCGGTATGCAAGGATGCTTATCGAAGATTGCACTTCATCCCAAAGAGCACATGGCTTAAGTGGCATGCGAAAGTTTGTGGAGGAGACGTCTTGGAGAACGGAAGCAGGGGTAAGGCGCAGCTATATGACGACCCGAGCAATTTAAACTGGTCTTATTTTCTGGAGTACGCAGATGCAGAGATAAAGCCGTTGGCGAAGCCACAACCTCAAAACGCCAAACTGCAAATGAATCCTGTCCGACCAGCAGACTGCTATGCCGCATATCACCTCTGTCGCCAAGGTGTGTACGAGGTGCAGGAGACTCAGTTCCGCCAGTATCTTCGCGCTTACCTGCGCATGCATGGAATTACCATGCGCAAGCGAAAGGATTGCGCATCATGGAAGTGCACGACATGCGAGGTCCTAGCGAAGCAGCGCCGTGCTGTAAAGACAAGGGAGGACCTGGAAGACTGGAAGACGCTTAACGACGAGCACCGGAATGACTATCGTGTTGAGAGAGCGACGTACAATAGCACGCGCGCTGATAGTGCGAACAAGTTCGGCCTCAGCGACTCGTTTGGCCTCGACGGGGCGGCGAACAACAACACGGTTTGCCCGCACTTCCCCGTAAATGTGAAGGCGATGAGCGACAAAGCCGGAGGTAGGTTTCTTCCACCTGCATCTGCAGGCAGTCGTACTGCACGGCGAGGTGTTGTGTATGTGTCTACTCATGCCGTGGGTCCCTGGGAAAGACGTGAACATGTGCCTCACGACGTTCAACATTCTGCTACGGTACTGTATGTCGTGGAGAAGACTCCGCGTTTCTTCCGGCAAACTTGCCACGTGCAAATGGACGGAGGATCGGAAAACTGGAACCGACATGTGTTCGGTTTCTTCAGCATCTTGGTTCACCACGGGTTGTACAAAGAGATGTACCTACACCGGTTGCCCGTCGGCCACTCTCATAACGACCTCGATGGCTTTTTCGGTTTGCTGAAGATACTGCTGTGGGGTAAGACCGCGGATAAAGAGGGCCACTGGTTCATTTCCTTGGAACAGTGGATTGCCTTTCTCTTCGCGTGGAAGATCGAAACTATGAACAAGCAGACCGCCGTCGTCGGCTGCAACTTGAACTTCAAGGCCTGGATCGACCCGCACTTGAACCCGGAGTTTGGTGGCCACGCAGGACGAAACCGTCTGGTGCATACTTGGTGCATGTACGTCGCGCCGGGCATGAAGGTCAGAGCGAAGTACTGTACAAGTTTGGTGACAGGTACGAGGAATGGCTACCAAGGGGCGTGAACGAGGATCCTAACCTTGGGCTTATTCTTTGTAATAGTTACCCCGACGTCGACTCCGCCCCGGACTATATGGACAACCCGGAATGGAAGCGGAAGGGGCAGGGGAACAAGGTGCTGGACATGGGGAAAACAACTCGGAGCTGCCTAATGGGACTTCGAGCCGCCACGCCAGAGCTGGTGAGCCAGGAACGGCACGACGAGTTGAAGGCAACCTTCCCGTTGCCATTGAAGGTGGAGGACGTGCGAAAGCGCAACCCCGAACGATTACCTCCGACGTGGGACCTCCCGTTGCTGCTGACTCGTGCGCATACCCGAGCTTCCACAGTCACAAGTGTCAGGGATATTACCGATGACATTTGTGTCATACATGTCATACCTGTCATTACATGTCATGTGTCATAATGACATACAGTCGTCAAGTATTGTCAGTACAGTCGACTATGACATGTACAGTCATAATGTCTGTCATCCACCTAAGGTGCGTGGCATCTGTCATGTACCGGGAGGCACGGACAGCTCAGGGCTATGCCCCAAGGCGTATGCCCCATGGGTATGCCCCGAGGCGTATGCCCCATGGGTATGTCCCGAGGCGTATGCCCCATGGGCATGCCCCGAGGCGTATGCCCCATGGGTATGCCCCGAGGCGTATGCCCCATGGGTATGCCCCGAGGCGTATGCCCCATGGGTATGCCCCGAGGCGTATGCCCCATGGGTATGCCCCGAGGCGCATGCCCCATGGGTATGCCCCGAGGCGTATGCCCCATGGGTATGCCCCGAGGCGTATGCCCCATGGGTATGCCCCGAGGCGTATGCCCCATGGGTATGCCCCGAGGCGTATGCCCCATGGGTATGCCCCGAGGCGTATGCCCCATGGGTATGCCCCGAGGCGTATGCCCCATGGGTATGCCCCGAGGCGTATGCCCCATAGGTATGCCCCGAGGCGTATGCCCCATGGGTATGCCCCGAGGCGTATGCCCCATGGGTATGCCCCGAGGCGTATGCCCCATGGGTATGCCCCGAGGCGTATGCCCCATGGGTATGCCCCGAGGCGTATGCCCCATGGGTATGCCCCGCGCGTGCATGCCCCACTCGCGAATAATGGGGAATTATCGGATATTCACATAAGTGAGCGAGTGGGGAAAATAATCGATGACAAAGCAGATTTCAGGAGAAGATCTGTAATGAAATGATTCATGGTAGATTCCAGGAGAAGATCTGCAATGGCAATACAAGTATCATGATCTGCCTGATGAGTGGTGGAGGAGTAACAGAATCAGGCATGGTCTGCTGGTAATTGGCCGATGACAGATGTCAATCTAGGAATCCTGCTAGTGAGTTAAAGAGCAACATGATGAAAGGGGAAGCTTGGGAAAAGTGAACCTGAGTGAGTGTTGACCAAGTGAAAGAATTGTACAAGTTTTACGTGTTAGGATTGGGCATGATGCCAAGACTGAACATAGGGATATAGATGTTATAGGTCTGCGACCATACATTATATCGAAAAGTGATAGTATTGCTAGGCTGTGTAGCCAGTATATGTCATGCAATTAAACAGTGGAATATAAGGCTAGAAGCCTATGTGATACACCAAAAACAATAGAAAACATAAAAAGAAAAGAAAGAAGATAAAAGAAAAGAAAGGAAAATAAAGAGAAAAATATGTATAAGTTATCAGGAGTGTGCCTGGTACAAATTGGTTCTCAGATGATGAAAACGTTCTATGGACCTGTGGGATCTGCGAGTTACATGATGTTGGAGATGGCGACTTTTGCGTTTGCGTTTTGAGCGGCTTCAGCTTGCGTTTTACGGCTCAAAATACGCGCGGTACGTGCGTTATAAACACGGAAAAGTTTCGCTATGGGACCTTCTTTGTGAAGGATTTGGTTGGAGATCTTCTGTGGGGACTTAAGATGAAGCTACGAGATGACTTGGGCGACTTTTCGTTTTTGAGTTTTGAGATGTCTCTGCTTGCGTTCGACGGTTCAAATTGCGCGCGTTACGTGCACTAAAAACACGGAAAAGTTTCGCTACGGGATCTTCTTTGTGGAGGATTTAGTTGGGATCTGCGTTATCTTGCTTTTTCTTAAGGCTCTGGGCGGGATTTGACACTTGATCTTAAGAATGTTCGGTTCTGGTCCACTCCGACGGCTATAGAGCTGGCATGTTATGCGCGTGGACGTCTTTGGTGGACCCGTATGGCCGCTTTTCGCTGGGTGTTTGCCAGATGTCGCGGATGCTAAGGTTTGTTGCTGATTCCTTAAGTGTGAGCTTAAGTATGGGGGGGGAAAGTACAAGCTTCCTTCTGAGACATAAATAAGCAAGACCGCTGGGGACTATGATAAAACTTTGCGGAATAGCACAAATAGCAAAAAAACTTTCAGTTTTTAAGCATCCTAGAAGAGATTAGAGTCAGATGAGCCAGATCTTGTATCCTCACCATACTTAAGGCTATTTTTGGCAGCTGGTACCTTCCACCTTCTGGAGGAGTTATTCATACCTTCTGGCGAAGTTCTTAACAGCTTTTGGTGATATTTTGGTTCTATTGGACAACTAGTATTCTATTGGAAATATCATACGGCCATATTTGACACTGTCATAGTTGTCATATCGTCATAACTGTCATACAGTTGACTTTTGATGCTTTCGCCCCCTTCCACCACCGCTATGGATCCTTCCGCCGCCACCTTCCCTTTGACCCCTTCAGACCTTACACCAACCGCTTCCACCGCGCCGGGGCCTTCGGGCCCTTCCACCACCACAGTGGGGCATACAGTGGGGTATGCCCCGGGGCATGCGGGGCATGCGGGGCAACCCAGCATGCTTCAGAGCCAGTCCTTGCCCGCCCTTTCCCCAACCCTTCCCTTTGTGTTTCAACAACAAGAGAGTGGTTGGGGCAGCGTGCAGCCGTATGCAGCATGGCAGGCTGAGCTTGCAGCGGGGCATACGGGGCATACGGGGCATACGGGGCATACGGGGCATACGGGGTATGTGGGGCATGCGGGGCATGCGACGCGCCAGCCCCCGCACGCGACGAGCATGCAACCGCAACTTCAATCTGCCCCGGGCTTTCCCTATGCCACCAGTATGCCGCCACAACCCTTTGGCATGCCACACCATTATGCCACAGGCTCGCCACTACCCCATGCCCCAGGCGTGTTGACACACGCCCCGTACACTCCCGCGCCGATGTCGACCGCCTACGGGGATCCATGGACACTACCCGTTTACTTTCCACCGCCTCCACCTCCAGTATATGGAGCTGACCCTGCGTCGGAGGCACGCGCGAGGGAATGGTGGGCAGCGCGAGAGCGCATGGCGGCTGCAGAGCGGGCAGTGGCGACAGACATGAGAGTGGTCCCCCAACGACTCTATCCGACACCGTTGATGGAACCGATTCCTCACACCGATATTTCTCCTGACGAGGGGGTGATAACCCATCAGCCGCATCATCGTCGCCGTGCTTCGGGGCCAGATACTCTTGGGAGAACCTTGCCAATACGCACGGAGCCCCAAGACGTGGTGACCGAGGACCTCTCCCAAGCTCACGCGTCTCAACCTGGGAGCACGACATCCGGGTCTGGCTATGAGTCTGCAGCGGGCACTCAGCATAGCCGCAAGCGACGAGAGCGGCGTCTCAAGTTGGAGAGGCATCGGAGGAAGGAGTTGACGGACCAGGAAATGTTGCAGAGGGTAGTCCGCGCCGAGACCGCTCGGTTCCTCGCAGAGACCGAGGCGGGGAGCTTACGCGACCAAATGGCTCAGCTAGAGGCTGCCGCAACGGAGGGCGCGGTGGCTGAGGAACGGCGTCTAGCGAGAAGACGTCGAGCAAGCTTGGACACCCCTGTGGTGTACGGGTCTGGTGAAGGCCAACCACAACATGCAGCGGGAGCGGCTGAGTATGCACCCGGCTCAGTCGGCCATGCCCCGGGGCATACGGGGCATACGGGGCATACGGGGCATACGGGGCATGCGGGGCATGCAGCACAGCCGGCTGAGCATGTACCTGGCTCAGTGGGGCATGCAGCGGGGCATGCCCCGGGGCATGCGGGACATGCGGGGCATGCAACACAACCGGCTGAGCATGTACCCGGCTCAGTGGGGCATGCAGCAGGGTATGCCCCGGGGCATGCGGGGCATGCGGGGCATGCGGGGCATGCAACACGCCAGCCCCAACATGCAACCAGTGGGTTCCAGCAGCTTGCAACCAGCGTCTCCCAGCATGCAACCAGCGGAGGCCAGCTTACCTTGGGCTGGAATGGTGGGAAGCCGCTTGCCGCCGATGAAGAATCGAAAAGCCGGAGTAGCGACTATAAGGACACGGAGGACGACCCTGGAGATGACCCTGGTGACGACCCTGATGGTGACCCGGCTGGGGGGGCGGGGCCGTCGACGTCAACTTCACGGCTGTTAGTGGTCACCCCCCAAGGGGATTCCTTGTGGGTGCCCCCGGGTGAATTGGCCACTACAGCGACGTTACCCGAGGTCACCTCCTCGCACCATGGTCTGTCGGCAGCCCTGAAGATCTGTGACAATCTTGGGCTGAGTCCCGCTCGATACATTCTGAGCGGGGCCGGTAGTACCTCTTTCCCCGAGATACGTCCGCTGCACACCACCGAGACCTCCACCTACGCTCTCTTAGTGGACCGCTTGGTGGCAGAGGAGTCTATTCGAGGCACGAGGCGTTCCAGAATTCCGTCTCAATGGTACCAATGCCCGAGACGACTGGTGGTGGACGCCTTCACGGAGTCGGAGGCGGAAACCTACGAGCTGGACGGGCTACAAGCCTGGGTGGAGGTCTGTGCCGCTCCGTGGTACTTGGCAGCA
>LGRX02005456.1:0-16495 GCA_001247695.2 Cymbomonas tetramitiformis
GAGGGGGGGACGGCCCCTCCCCTAGGGGACAGGGAACCATCTTTTATTGCAAGACTTTTGAAAATTATTGCAGGAGGGTTTGAAGAAAGTCGTTTGATTGCTGCACAGCTTCTGTTTCTGTCATGGTCTCACTGCTCGAGATGTCAACTGTATGCGGGTCAGTGTTTAAGGTGGTAGTGGTGTTTAACAGAAACACGTCTCGCCTATTTTTGGTGTGTTGTCTACAGATTCTTGAAAGTTTTTTGAGGAGAGGTTTAATCTTGCCACGGGGAACACCTATCGTGTTGAGGACAGTACCAAAAAGAGGAGGGAGGTATCCCATGAGTGTAAGTACTTTGGGCCATTTCACGGTGCTAATAAAGGGCTTTGAATTTGCGTTGGTGATTGTCGTGTCATGGTGACCACCATAATAATGCTCAGCATCACTCCGATGATAGGGAGGGTCTTGAGTGGGCCATGGGCAAAGCGAAGAAGGAAGTACTTTGTCGCTTTCGTTCATAACTTCATTCCAAATATCAGGGTTGACTCCTGTGTATTCTAGCCTCTTCTCCGTGACTCTGGACTTAGGAAGTACATTGAGGAACCATCTGGCAATCTTTTTCTGTGTGGGCCTCCAATCAAAGGCTGGTTGAGTATCATTGGGTGCACTGTCTATAGCTATGATAACGACATCCGAAAAGGCATCCTTATAGCATCCGCCACCTGGAAGAACGTAGGGGTCATCACCTGTCCAATAACCATGTGGGATAAATGGAATAGTGTTATGCGGGAATCTGAAAACAAGTTTAAAACCTTTGTCGAACCATCTTTTTTGGTTTTTGGGAGACAACGGAAGAATCCATGTTCCTGAAAATCCGGGGACGGTGTTGGCCGCTTTATGTCCCATTTCCAAGGTAGTCATAACCGCCGAAGATTTGCCCTTTTCTTTCCCATCAAAGGGGGGATTTCCATAAACGATTCTGCCGATGCCTGTTATCGGATCCACGTAGGCATCCCAAGCGAGACCATCAAAGCCAATTTTCCCATGATGGCAAAAGGGCCTGAGAGCTTTCTTCATTCTTGTGGTGGGTATGCATCTTCTCGAGTGAATTCTAGGGTGGGCATTTAGTGGGTTGGAGAAAAGTTCACAGCCGTTTTTGTCAAGGTTCCTGTCATCCACCAAAATATCTAAGAGGCTTCTTCTGATTGCGTAACAATTTTTAGGATCCCCCGATTCAAACTTACATGCATTGAGTGCTTCGTGGATATCGTGTGCCCTATCCGAGTACTCCGCAAGTGAGCATGGAACTACTTTGTTGGAAAGGCGGTGCCAGGCCAAAATTTTCCAAAACTCTTTCTTCTGGACATATTGGAGTTCGGGATATTTAATTGTCCCCGTGACATGGTTCACTTCAGGTTTAGCGGTCACAGCAATGGTATTCTTTTTTGAACTTGATGGTCGGTACATGCTAGCTTCCGGGAGAGCGTGTAAGTATAATTCCTCCTTCATTTCCTGTCTAAGGTCAGCAAGTGGAAAAAGTTTCGATGGCTCTGTTTTGATGTATGTGGTACCTTTTCCAGGGTTTAGTAGTTTGGGCTTTTCTGAGATTTCTTCGGCAATGATTTTCCTTAGTTCGCCATCTTGGGTTGTTCTAAGACTATGCAAACTATTATTATGTCCTGAGCATTCAAGTTGGATGTGTTCGAAGGTGCATTTTGTATTCTGTTGGCAGTAGGGGCAGTTTTCAGTCCCGATTTTCCCCGGTTTAAATAAACGTGCTGGAGAGGCTTGGAGGCCCAGGAGTTCTCTGCTTCTAGAAGCGGTGAAAGCTTTAGGTGTTATTTTGGAAATATCTTTAGTGGGGGCGGTGTTATTCTCGTTGAGCATTCTCAAGTACTTCCCTTGAGACTGTAGGGTTCTCCAATTATGATAGTGTGAGAGACGTTGAATTCTTCTAATGTGACTACGGATATCGCCTAAGATAGGGACCTCAAAAAAGAATAACGAGAAGGGTAGTTCCTCGGCAGGGTCGTAGCGAGAGATGTCTAGACAGCCCCCTCTGAATGAGGCTCTTTTAGCAGTACGGTCCACTCTGTCATGGACTTTGTCATTATTGTGACCCCTAATCCATTTGAGGATGATTTTGCTGTGGTTTCCTTCACTGTAAAATCCAAGTTCTTCTAATAGTAGGCGAACAGCCTGCACATCTCTGCGATTAGCTTCACGTAATTTGTCCCGAGCACTCATGGACCTGCCATCCTTTGTTACAGCAGATATTGCTGCCATGGAGTCAATGGCATGTACCATTGGAGTAATAGATCTGAGGAGTTTCTCTTTTTGTTCTGTGAGTAGAAATCGCAGTCCCGCAATTTCAGCAGATGTGCTACTCGGGTTTTGGATATCTTCCTTGATAAGAAGCCCCGATGCGGAGAAAGTTCTTGAGGGGGGGATATTCATCTTCCGAACAAGTGGCATCCCGTTGTCAAAGTTTTTTATGGCATATGCTGCACCACTGCATGCTGTTTTCTTTCCAGCAAATAGAGAACCATCGCTTGCCATATCATAATCTTCCATTAGTTTGTTCTTTTCTGCGTTGGGGGTGGATTCTTCTTCCGAGTCGCTAGGGCAGCTGTATTCACTTTCTTCCTCCGCAGTTTTGTTTTTCATTCTGGCAATAATGGTCTCATACTGTCTGTCTGAGATGTAATCATAGTGTGAGTTAATATCACTGACTGTAGCAAGGACAGAAGAGGGCGGGTCCATATGGTCATTATATTCGAAAATAGAACCTGCTGGAATTAGGATGCAACCGTCATTGGTGATGCTATATTCAAAGTCGTATTTAAAACTGTTGGTACCTTCGATTCTGACAAAGACATTAGGGTTTATGGCATTGTTACGGTATTCTGTATATTGTATTGACATGGCCTCTAAGTCAATATTGGTAATGTGAATAAGAGAGATGGAATTTCGGTCACCATTTCCTTTCCAATGAAATTCACCCGTGTCGGGGGTACTATGTTGTCTCTATATTGTTTCTTGACATATCTAGCCTGTGGGTCCAAATCTACAGGGTTTTGAAGCATTTCCTTTTCGATTTCGGTTAGCCATCCAGGGGGTCTATTACCATTCAGCCTGAAAAAGCCTTTACTTTCTTGCCAGTTTTTTAACATCCCACCGCAGGGAGTTAGAAAGAAACCTGTGTGCTTGAGGTTGTATTTTTGTATTGCGGAGGTAACATTCCTCGACATGTAGAGTTGTCTGGGAAGGGTGGTGATTAATGTGGTTTCACCCGCTTCATTTTCAGGGTAATTTTTAGAGTCGATAGCGTATCCAAGTTTTGCCATAATGTGACCTGTACGCCTAAACCAGTTAAAGCGTTTGTCTTTAGTGTGACTGTAGGTTGCATAGTGTGATAAGGGGACACCCGAGATGGCATTTTTACCCATTTCGTTGTTCATGTTTTGAATTATTATTTTAAGCCATAGATTGCTGTTTCTACGGTATAGTGAGATGAGGTGGGGAGCAGTGATACGGTCCGTGTGGTTGTGTTGCCAATATTCGTGTTCATCCGCAGAACACAGGGTGTTCATAGTTTCGGTAATACACGACGCGGTTACAACATCAAAGACACTATCAATACCGTACCCGCCTTGGCAGACTGCTGTCAAGATTATTTGGTGATTGGTGTCAACTGGGCAGCCCAAATATTTAATTATAAACGAAGCTATCATTTTGTCTAATTCAATTGCGACATTCTTTGAGGAGTTGGCAATTGCTGAGGTAACTTTAAGGGGGTATGCCATCCTCGGAACTACAACCGCATTTATAACATATCTTAGCTGGTGTAGAGTCATGTGTTGCAGTTGGATGGATATTAAGGTAGATTTCAGTCTGTCGATAAGGATTTCCGCCTGTTTGTCCCATTCCCCATTTAGTGCAAACCATACTCCGAGATATCTGTTTACCTCTTTGCTGTTGGAGAAATCGAGGAATTCTGGTGACTCAGGAGGTATCCATTTCGAATCAATAGAAGGACTTGAGTCATTTGTATTGGGCTCCAGATGTCCCCCTGAGATGAGTAAATCATCGGACAGGTCATATCGCGTTACTGTTTTGCCCTGAGGTTTGATGCGCTTTCTGTAAGAGTATTTGGATTTCTTAACATTGATGGGAATACCAATGAAGCTCATAAATTCATTAACTATACCTAGCATGTCTTGTACTTCGTCTTTAGTTTTCCCCACAAGAATGATGTCATCACAAAAGAACCGTGCAAAGATATTTAAAGTGGTGTCCTTTTCTAATAGGTTTTGGGAGGGAGGAATAACATTATTTCCTGGTTTGTCTGGTCTATGGCGTTCCGAGTTCAGTTCATATCCGTATGTGGTTCCTGTCGGGTTTACACCGTTTGCTCTTTTTGCTAACCAAATTGCCAGAATGTCCATAATGGCTACAAACCTTAGTGGGCTCAAAACTTCTCCCTGAGGAACTCCACATTCTAGGGACCATTCATCCGTGAGGCCTTCTTCAGTGAGTACCATTCTAGAGGCATCATTGGTAATGTTTGAGATGATGTTGATTATTTGTGATGGGAGTCCCAACTTTCTGAGCGCTAAATTGCTCATCCAGAATTCAGCTCTGTCAAATGCTTGTTTGAGGTCCAGGTAAACTACGTGGAGGTCTTTGTCGTATCTATTGGCATCCGAAATTACTTCATTCAGAATTTGGAGTGAGTCATCTATATTTTTATTCGGAAGAAAGGCATCTTGAATGGGAAAGAGAATGGGGTGGGTGTTAAGTATTGTTTTGAGACGGTTAGCAATTATTGTATTAAATAGTTTAAGACCCGTTTCCAACATTGTGAGGGGTCTAGAATTATCTATTGTACATGCATGGTGCAGAGGGATTTTTAGGGATTGGAAGGATGACTCCAGATTTTGCACTCTTTGGAAATTTCCCAGTTATAAGAATGTGGTTAAAAAGTGAGACAGTAACCTCTTGAAAATTCTCTGGGCCCTTGATCCACTGCGAGTATCTCATCCCTGAGGGTCCTGGTGCTGTAGAGATACCACAGTCCGAGTATGCTTGTTGGAGTTCTTTGTGCGTGATTTCTGTCAATAGTCTCGCGGCAGCCGTATCGGGAATTTTAGGGCTATCCTTGAGAATGTCAGTAAGCCACTGAGGGAGTTCATCTGGCTCAGTCGGGTTAGTAGAAAATAATTTTTTATTTTTGTATTCATCTAGTGTTGTGTTTAGTCTTTCTGTTTTTGTCTCAGGTATCTTTCCATCACTACCTGGGGTTGCGGCTGCACCTTTTTCAGTAGGTTTCATCTTTCCCATGACTGTGTCTAGAAACCTCGAAAGATTATTTGAGAAAAGATGCTGCAGGGCTTCTTTTTCTCGGAGTTTGCGTCGTTCAATGTCTGTGTCTCTGCTTTTCTGAAAAGCATTTCTGATTATTACATAATTTTCATGCAATCGTAATCCCCATGTGGCTGCTGCTTCATTGTGTTTGGGTTGGAGCGAGGCAAACGGTAGCGTGCGGGCAGCCTTTTTGGCTTGCTTTGGAATGTTGCTAACATGAGTTCTTGTATCCAAATATTTGATGGTGCGGCGTACTGTGTTTAGCCATTTGTATATATAGTTAGATACTGCTGATGGTTTTTCGGACTTCCCAGTTTTGTTCAGATTCTTGGTGCCAAAGGCGTCTCTTGCCGCCTGATGTGCCAGTGTGTGCAGGGTATCCCATGTCGCGTCAGGGTGCATTTCCTTGAGGCCAGTGCCGCCGTTTCTAGCTGCTTCCGATCCATTTTCCATTTCGAGTGTGCTATGTAGTCTTTCAGTGTAAGACACCCAGCCTGTAGCGTATTGAAATAGATGAGCGGTGCAGTCTATTTTTTCCGAATGCATCTCAGATCCGTACAGGTTCCAGAATTTAGCAGGCATATGGGGATGTAGAAGAATATTCCAGCTGGTCATGTGCTCATCTGTGTAGGATTTCGTGATTTTCTTAACTTCCAGTGAGCTGAATGAAAGGTGTCGTTTGAGATAGGCATTTACATCTTTCTTATTTAGAAGGTGAGGCGAACCTATATGCCAGATGTTATCTTTGTCGTTATGGCCTAAGTTTAGACCACCTTCCGGCATCCCCTTTCCTCTAGAGAGTAAGTGAGCTGCATGCCATGGGCTATTTAGGTGAATCCACCATTCCTTGGGTTTGTTGTGCCATTTTAGACATTGTTCTATGGTGTCTGTCTCTTTATTTTCAGCTATGAGCTTGCTCACTGTTATGGGGCTGCCGTCAGTATTATCCCGTTTAAGGTCGAGATCAGTGGTGTCACCCTTGATGGTGCTGATAGATGCTCTAGCTTTGTTTTTATTGATGCACGCGTGCACAAGTTCATTTGTGCAGTATCCGTTTGCTTCGAGAAGTCCTACAATATCTTTCTTGTTTATTTTCCTTTTTGTATCCTTATTTTTGTTTGTCATTCTAATTGGGTACCCTGGGTACTCATCATGTGTGGTTTCCTTGGCACCATTAAATCTAGGTGTTGGCAATGTTGTATCGGTGAAAATCTCCAATTTGGTGTCGTTTTGAGGGAGCTTAAATTCAGCCCATACTATCCCGTGGTCGGAGATGATATAAGGGTTTTCCTCCGTCCATCCTGTTTTAACTGTCATTTCTGCCATAGTTGTGTTGGCCATGATATGGGTGAGTTTTGCTTTTGAGTTTTTGGATATGACATGTGTGAAAATTTCCGTGTTTGGATTACGGTCCATTATCAGTTCATTAAGAGAACATCTGTCATTGTTGAAATAAGTTAAAAGATGCTTATTCTTTTCGACATGCTCTTGATATGACATGTAACTTCCACCTGACACCCGCTGATTTGGGGTAATGGTACAGTTTTTGTCACCTATCTCTACGTAGGCCTTTTTTGGATTATTTCCTGCCTTCCCTGCCCAGTCAGTAAGTGTGTCATATAATTCCACTTGTTCCTCTACTAATGTAGCATCATTCATATAACCGCTGGCTATGTAGAGCTCAAAACCGTTATTTCCTGAAAATTTGGTCATTACTGCTCTCTTTGCATCTCCATCGATTGTGGTGACCGAGGTGGATAGTGGTAAACTTTTCGGATTCCATAGGATCATGGAACCAATGGAAGCTCTTTGATTTACATGAGACGTGCGAAATTGGATTCCTTTTTGTGTCATTAGGGTTTTAATTAATGCTAGGTTTTCAGTATTTACCTTGGTTTCTGATATACATATTATATCAGCCCGTCCGTCGATTAAAAGATTGCAGATTGTTTCTAATTTGATTAAACTGTCTTTATCTTCTTTGTGGTGTCGGAGGCCTCTCATATTCATACCCATTATAATCAAATTGTTAGAGTGTTGTGCTAGTTGTAGTTTTGTGAGTCGGTCTATTTCTTCCGACTGTTTCATGGCGCTTTTGTGTTTTGCTTTTTGTAGTATGCATCTGCCATCTGCGTCATAAATGTTCTCAATATCAAAGATTTTGTTTGTGCATTTGGTTTTAAGGATTATTCTCTTTTGTTTATGAGAGTGCTTCCTGCGGTATCCATATGTGTGGGTTTCACAAGAAGGCTTTCCTTTGCCTGAGATGAGGTGATTATAAGCAGTGTGGGTGGATTTACAGTCTTTGTTTTCAGAATTTGGCTTTGTTGGATGTGCATCAATTTTCGGAAGGTGAGTTCTCAGTGATTGTCGTATGGTCGAAATGGCTTTGTTATTTTCGTGTTTGATTATCCTAGCTTCTCTGCCCGTTCGTGGTAGAGTTCTAATATTTAGGTTTTCAAGTTCGTATAGTAGGTCTCTGTTTAATTGTGCTGCTGAGAAGAATTTAGTGTTGTGCAAGATGTGAAAGGCTTTGTGGGCTAGTGTAAAATTGAAAACCCCCATGTTATTCGGATGTACTCCCAGTTTCAAGGTTATGCGGTGCACACTTAGGTCTTGAGGGAGAAGTGTGAAAATGTCTTTCTGGTATTTATTGTTAGAGATATCAAACTCACAGTGAATAATCTTTCTTTCTGGAATGATGTGGACTGCAGTTGACCATATGTCATTAGTCACAAGAAGATGGATTTGAATGTTGGTGTTATCCGTGCTCGAGGTGTGGTGATATTTCCTATGCGATTCGATGGCTTCTGAAACAATTGTTTCATTAGTGGTGTGTGTCTTCCATTTCAATCTAAAAGTTTCAATCAGAGTTTCTATCTGCTTTTTAGGTGTGGCACCTCTACGTGTGAGGATATGGTGAGAAGGTGAGGTCATATTTGGGCCGCTGATTACGGCGTCGTTTCCAGCGTGCTCCAAGTGTTTGAGCTCCAGTGTGTTGCGGGTATTCTTGGCCAGCAGTCCTATTTCTTTCCTCATTTCTAACCGGTATTTATGTATTTCCTTTTGCATTGTTTTGTCGCCATACTCCCCACTACATAAATCAGATTTTAGGTACTCGAAAAATGAGGTCTGGTGCGAACCTCTGTTCCATTGTGCCCATTTGAAGGCGGTTTTTGCTACCCATGTGCCACAGTTATATGTATCTGTTTGAAATGTATCCTTGCTAATGGTAATTGTGGATTCCTTATATTCTGTAATGGTTATGAAAATTTTCAGCCAGGTTTTGAGTGCTACCTCAATCATATTAATGGTTTCTCTTTCGGCTTTATCTCCAAAGGGGTCATATATGTAAGCTTCTATTTTCCCGGATGATGATAAGCGGATCATTATAAGACGCCAATGTATATTGTCACACACGCCTATTTGTGTGTGGCCATATTTCTTGAGTCTGCTATTAATAAGTTGTGTGAGTTTTTGGTCCTCCCCTGTCATCTTTAGCATCATGTCTGTAAGGTCCATAGGGGCTATGGTACTCGGGTCCCGTATTTTCATTGCATCACCAACATGAGTTGCATTTAACCACCCCTTTTCTGAAAAAAGTGATTCCGTGGCCATTTTAGTTTCATCTACTGCATCATCTTCGGTGCTTGCTCCACCGCTTAACATCTGCTCAGGTTCAGGCATATTATGTTGTTTGGTATCGTCATCCTTCTTGTGGTGGGTTTTATGTTTCATTATTCTTAGGGGTGATTTCATTTTTGATTTCTTAGTATTTTGGGTCCGTGTCCTCTCCCAAAGCCATGCCATTTTGGGGTTTTGAATCATGTATTTCAAGGCGCTCTTGCTTATCCTTTTGCAGGCCTTAGGTCTCTTGTGGGCTAGGTGTATTATGACTCTAGGTCCCGGGAAATATTGTTTAGGGTTCAACTTCATTTTGCTGAGTCCCGCCATTAAATGAAAACACATGATAGTGGGCCCGTAAGTGGTTGTTTGCAGCTCCGCTCGTGTTTTAATAATATTTTCCTCACATCTCAAGAGGTGTCTCATTATGTAATATGTCATAATTATGCTGCCGCTTATGTCTTTATCTATTTTTATTTCCATTTAAAATATATTTCGGCCTGTGCTGGGCTTACTATAAGATACATATCTTGTGTTAAGTTAGCAGCCCGTATTTTGAGGTAAAATGCATTCCATTTCAAGTTATTTGGAAGCCGCGATAAGTTTACCATAGACCGCTTAATGTTAGTAGCAGGCCTCATCGGGTCGTCTATGAGTTTGTTTAAGTTTTCTTCAGGCCATATCAGTTTAACTATGAGCCGTATTAATTTACCTGCAAACTGTATTAAGTTATCTATATGCGGTTTGAAGGTTGCAGTAAGCTGTATAGAGTTATTTGCAAGCCGTATTGTCACACTAACGAACCAGCATTTATTGTTGTCAAAGAAACTAGTTAAGTTAGCAACTTGTTTAGTGACTTCTGTGTATATATTTGAGTCGCTGACAAAATATATATATTGTGTTAAGTTAACAAACAGCAACGGGTAAGTTATGCGGACTTTATGGTAACGGTTTCCAGTGCTTGCATTGCCGTATCGGTTCAGGCAAAAAATGAGTTTGGCTATATTGTGTGTTGCTTTATCTAACTGTTTTCTGAAGTTATCATAAGTGTAGTTAATGTTAACGGTATGTTTTGGCAGACTATCAAACTGAAAAATATGGTTTCCATGAAAGCAGTTTAAGTTAACATACAGTTCCGTGTGGTGCACAGCTATGTGTGTATAGTTGACAGGCTGCTGTGTGAGGTTTTCTAGCTGCCCACTACTGCTGACATAAATTACCACACAGTAATCAGGTTCAGGGAAGCAAACAGGGCTGAGCGGTTTCTTGGAATTAGCACAGTGAACAGCAAACAGGCACGTAAGAGAGAACATGAGAAGGAATTTGAGGCTTGAGACAACTCTAATGGGATGTGTAAACAACTTTACCATATCAAGCTGTGTCAGGATCTATCACCTGTAAAAAGGATGGAGCTAAAAAAAAAACCAGGATCAAGACCGATTGAGAGAGTGTTGCAGCTGTAACAAAGAAGATTGGCACCTGAGTTTCTGCAGTTCTTTGACAGGAAGGAATGTTTAGAACCTATCTGAGATGTCAGCACCCCCACGCCTGGCAGCAGTGGCAATCTCTTCCCTTCTCTCAGTGCCTGAGGCGTGTTTGTAGGCGGGGCTCTGTGATGTAGGCTCAGACTTTCTTTTCGCAGCTCTTGCTCGATTCTGTTCCCACCGAGCGGATGCCGCACCACGTGATCCTGTGCCCGAGATGCCTGCCGAGGAATCAAGACCCTCGCCTCTGCCTCTGCCTTTTCCTTTGCCCTTACCTTTTGTCTGGGAGTCACAGATGCTAGACTGGTGGCCATATCTTTGGTTCAATGGAAAGCACTTTCGGCACTCCCACGCACTGCACTGTTTAATGTAAACTATCCCCATAGGATCGAACACGTATTGAGTGGGAATGAAGTAAGCTGAGTGCTCGGGGTTTTTAGGATCGAGAACCGCTGGCTCAAATGAGGGACCTAGTGGAGGTCTCAGGATTGCATAGAATCTGCGGACGAAGCGGGTGCCACCTCTGATGTCCTCATTGAAAGATTGCACGTACACAATTCTGCTGACAAATTCTGAGAGGACTGTGCCGTTGAGAAATCGTACAATTCTGTCCGTGGAAACCTGCAAGTTAGCCGCTGCTGCAACAAAGCTGACGTTGAATCTCACGAGCCTGTTGGATTTCGGTGAAGCGACGTAGCGGTGATCGTCAATGACAAAAACTGCCTTCTCAAGGATTGCTCTGGCCTCACTTTCCGATTTAACACGTACTAGAATGAAGGGGTCTTTGTTATCTACGGTCTCTTTCTCGGGCCTATCTAGTCCTTTGACAGAGAGGTGAGAGATGTCAAGGCAGAGGCGCTCCAGCAGCTGAGTAATTTGACGCGTGGCTTCCCGGATCTCTCTGTCAGAGAATTTACTGCGGTCACCTTTGTTCATACGGTTAATTTTGACAGTTTGTATGAAGTCCTCGTTTGAGAGATCGCCCTCGTGCCCTGCGACCTCTTCAGTTCTGTTTCCGATCTCAGCAACATAATTCTGTGCGCGAAGGATGGCCGTTGGGTCGAAATCCCCAGATTCCTCGTGCTCAACGAGTGTGCTCTGGTAAATGCCTGTGAGGTTGGCACTGCCATACCCGCCTGTACCGCAGACAGAGATCTCGTGCCAATGCCGCGCGTTAGTAACTATAAGAGTCACAATTAAACAAAGAAATCGCGCTGTGTAGTTGGCAATGTGAGAAATGTTATACGACATAATGCTCACTGAGGGTGTGCGTCCTGTGAGACGTAATGACTCTCTATAATGACAGGTAGGGCTCGCGAGTAATGGCGACACTCAAGCGGTTAATTTCTCCAGGACAGTAGCCAAAAAATAATGGAGGAAGACCTCTCGATCCTTCTAATGTTTTTGCTTTGTTTGTTTCTACGCTCAGATTCTCAGCTTCGATGTTCGCCCTTTAGGGCGAAGGCTAGCCTCTAAAGTATACAAAAAATAGCGCTCAAGTGAGATGCGTGAAAGGCAAGGCGTGGAATGAAGGAATGCCAAGGGACTATCTATTTTTTCGTACATACCTCTATCTTCAGTGTCTTCCCACTCTTCTTCCTCGTTTTGATCTTCTTCTCCCAACTCCAAGTCCACAAGTGAAATTGAGGGTGAGGCAGGAACGAAACCAGGGGGTGCTGACTGCGCTGTTCTTTGTTCTGCGTTCTTATGCAATGCTTCCAGTTCCGCTACTTCCGATGCTGTAGCCTCCAGGACCGGTATAAACAGGTCATATTGAAGGAGACAGGAAATTGTGTTTGAGATGTGTCCTACTTGAATTGAATCCTTGGTGAACGCAACTATTTTCTCGACTCTAGCTTTAACTGAAGGCTCGCTGATTGAAACGTCCTCACTGGCTCCCTCTCCTGTGATTGTGCACAGCCTTGGAAGGTACTTGACAATGTGCGCGATGTAAGAGGTCGCGCGGCTGTTTGTGTTGATGTTACCAAAGAAATGCTGTAGATTGAATTCCTGTCCGTGTGTCTCGAGAACTTTGGCTTTGAAATGTTTGAAGATGAGACTGGTTACAATTTCTTTGCCTAAGGCGTTCACCCAGTCCTGAATCCTTCTTTGAACTTCGCCCTCTAACTGTTTCGCGTGCTCAAATTTCTGTGAGAGAGTTTTGATGTTCGCTGGCGCTGACTGTGGGGGAGCAGTAACAACTGATTCTGTGCCACTCATACTGAAATTTGTCGTAAGTATTAATGCAGTAAGCGCTATTGCAACACACCCCAGCACAAGAGGTGAATTAGCTTTGAAAGGCGTCGGAGTGTTTCTGTTTCAATGCGTTTTCTCGCTTTGTTAAGGTATGGGTTCCTCACTGGGGAGCGAACCCCCCAGCTTCGCCTGGTTTATGGTGTGTCCCTGGCAAGCCAAGCTTGCCGGGATTTCTTTCGCATATTACATATCAGGTAAAAATGTAAGTAAACAACAACTGTGAGTAGGGTTTGGGCGCATACAAGACATAGTGAGTCAAACAGAGCAAGATGGGAGTCAAATTATACCTTAAGGTCGCGAAAATATTTCTAAAAAACTTCTAAAAACTAAAATATTAACGCATTTTTATTGTGTAAAAATTGCGTTTTTAAAGGTAAACCGCCTCGAGGGCGGAGAAGTTTTTTTTTGAGTTACAGAGTGAGAAATGATAATATAATCACGTAATAGTTGCGAGATGCATGCAGACATGCATGATATGTGCAACATATGCACAATCATATATGATCGCACACGTGCCACACGCTATAAAAATTACAATATGCGTTCACACAATTATTATATACATGCGTATGTAGATCATGAATGGTCTACTGATTTGAGTGCAATCATCTCTGCTTCACTAAGAACCATATCTGAAAAATCTAGCTGCTGATGGGTGACATTTATGAAACGACCGATATCGTGAATGCTTGCAGACACGCTTGCGGATGCGCCTGCGCCTGCGGATGCGCCTGCACCTGAAGCGTCGTTTTGTGCGGATCTCAGTTCAAAAGCCATTTGCTTCAGATCTTCAAGGGAATGATTTGGGTATGTATCCAATGGTATTATGCGCCTGCGCCTGCGGATGCGCCTGCGGATGCGCCTGCGGATGCGCCTGCACCTGAAGCGTCGTTGCGCTGATATTTGTGATGATCGATGATGCATAAACGCAGTGGCAATTCATGCAGACATTTATTCTGAGTATATGCATTGTGTGGACGCGCATGCATGCTACAATTATAAAAACACGCAAGTGGCACAACGTGCTTCCTTTTAATAGACATTTATATTTGCAGACGGCGTGCTCACATGTCGCGATGAGATCTAGCGGGCTCCTTTCTACATCGTCTGCATGTCAAACACGCATGGTGCAATTATGAAATATATCTGCCTACAACTCGCTTCCTGTATCGCAACTGTCGAGCCTGCGTGTCGGTTGGGATGCATCCAACGGGATATCTGCCAAGACGCCATGCGAATGGAGACGATACACATTTAAATTCAGCCATTGGCACTACCATGCGAGTATAAAATGTCAATCATGACAATCAAGCACATATATTCAAGCAAATGCGCAGATGGCATCACGATATGCAAGTGTGGCATTTGCGATACAGGAAACGAGTTGTGAGCGTGTGCTTGTGCGAATGGGGTATATGAATAGCAGTGATTACTTGTGCTTCGCTACAAATTAATCAATAATTATAAATCCCTCAGATGGGATGCTTCGCTGACAAGTGGCATTACCAATTTATACACCTGTGTGATACGATCAGATTCTACGCTACGGACACGTTCATGAATGTACATCGGAATATCCGATATATATATATAAATTGAATAATCGTCATTCGGGAGGCATAGTCAGCCACGTCGGCTGATTATGAAAAACAACGCAACGCCCGATAATTATGTAGAATATAGTCACCTACATGCATGTACTTTTGTGCACCGTCGGTGCGTATTTTCTATTTTTTATTTTCGTATACCAGAAACCCAACGTATATATTTATTATTAATATTTTTATTATGAACAAAATAAAATAATAATAATAATAATAATAACAACAATAATAATAATAATAATAATAATAAATAATAATAATCATAATAAATAATAATAACAAAATAAAAATAACAATGAATAAAATAATTCGTATAACGTAGGAGGAACGTATATCGAGCGAATTCGAACGAGCGAATAATTTTAAGGGTAGGGTGCACTCAGTTTTCGACTCATTTAATTTCATAGCATTTTCCATATTTAATAGATTTCCAGGGTTATTTATTTTGTAAAATCGCAGGGGGCTCCATAACCTATAGACCGATACCCCACTGTGATCTACGGTCAGTTTGGGGTGTTATAAAGTATATAAAAATTCGAGAAAAGATTCTAGTGATCCATTTTTAAGTTATTCAGGTTCTGGCGCTAGGTACTTTAAATTTTGCATAGCTGGCGCCATAACCTAAATAACTAAAAAATGGATCACTAGAACAAATCGGCAGCCGATCCGACGTGGACCGACGTGTCCCCGGAAAATGCGGCATCTTCGGACTAGCGATATGGCTGCAGATATTTGCGGGAAACTCACTACTTAACCCAAACGTCCAACTACCAAAGAACCAAATTGCGGGTGTTAATTTTCCGCATTGATTTTCCTCTGAAGGATGGCGAAGGCAGTGACGGTTTTGGCCTTCTATGCGGTGGCCTTGCTTGCGCTCGGCGGGTCATGGGTGGAAGGTTACACGTACACTTTCGAGACGAACGGGGATACCTTTGACCTGATGAGCTGAGGCAGCTGTATGGGACCCAGTCTCTGCGGTCTGGCGGGGCTACGGCTGTGGCGGAGGCTGACCAGGTTTCGGACCACGAGTTCAATCAGTTCGGTGGTTGGAGCTCGTCAGCGGCCTGTGCTACTTACAAGGCCTCGAGCTTGGACCGCCGCCTGGCAGTGTCGAGGAGCATGCCCCATGCTCAGATCAGTATGCAGGCCCTGCCCCTTGCCATCTTGGCTCCATTTGTGCACTGTGTTGTGGTGATCTTTGTGGTGTTGCACCGGCCGGGTTTGACAGATACCCGCCTTAGGGCTCTCTGAGCCGTAGCTGATTAGAAAACTGAGAGTTTTCTGGTCAGCGGAGGATGACTGTCAGTATGACAGTCATCTGGAGCTGATCGGAAAACTGAGGTTTTCTGATCAGCGGAGGCCTGAAGAGGCCCTCCCTGAACGGTTTTGACAGTTGCCGTTAACTGTGGAATTCTGTGGAGTCCCGCCCGCCCGCCCTGTTGCAGGTGATGCCGCATCGGCTACTGGTGGTGAGCTGACGGAGCAGGAGAAGGAGGATGTGGCGTGCTTGGAGCAGCTGGGTGTCCAGTGGGGCATGGAGGCAGAGCCCGCAGAGGGGCAGTTGGCTCAGTAGATGGCAGATGGACTTGCTCCTGCCTTAGGCCGCCTGTAATTGCATGCAGTAGGCAATAGTATCCTCCATGGGGGCCCCGGTCTGGGTGACCTTCATGCCTGCTGCATGTTAGGCCTAGGGTAGAAGGCTCTCTTGGGACCTGGTCTGTTATTGCCAGGTAGCATCGACACGGCTTGTGCGGTGCCTTAGCTTTTGGGGGTTTCAGCCCTGAGAGAGCAGATATTTTCTGATGATTATGTCCGTATGTCGTCGGGTCTTATGACTCTTAGTCTCGGGATAGCACCCTTTGGGGTGGGACCGAGTGGGGTTTGGACTTTTGGACTTGTCGTATTTATTTTTATAATCCACACACAGTGCACCGGCCGGGTTTGACAGATACCCGCCTTAGGGCTCTCTGAGCCGTAGCTGATTAGAAAACGCAACGCCCGATAATTATGTAGAATATAGTCACCTACATGCATGTACTTTTGTGCACCGTCGGTGCGTATTTTCTATTTTTTATTTTCGTATACCAGAAACCCAACGTATATATTTATTATTAATATTTTTATTATGAACAAAATAAAATAATAATAATAATAATAATAACAACAATAATAATGAAGGC
>LGRX02005456.1:16914-36973 GCA_001247695.2 Cymbomonas tetramitiformis
TATAATTCCCAACGCTCATGACACTGTCACCAACTTTCATTCTGGGAGCTTTGCGGACTGCGTCACATGTCGTAAAACCTGGCGACCACCTACCTGATCACAAAAGTGTGACCACGACCACACACGAGCTCTGCGAGCTCCTGTGTATAATTCCCAACGCTCATGACACTGTCACCAACTTTCATTCTGGGAGCTTTGCGGACTGCGTCACATGTCGTAAAACCTGGCGACCACCTACCTGATCACAAAAGTGTGACCACGACCACACACGAGCTCCGCGAGCTCCTGTGTATAATTCCCAACGCTCATGACACTGTCACCAACTTTCATTCTGGGAGCTTTGCGGACTGCGTCACATGTCGTAAAACCTGGCGACCACCTACCTGATCACAAAAGTGTGACCACGACCACACACGAGCTCTGCGAGCTCCTGTGTATAATTCCCAACGCTCATGACACTGTCACCAACTTTCATTCTGGGAGCTTTGCGGACTGCGTCACATGTCGTAAAACCTGGCGACCACCTACCTGATCACAAAAGTGTGACCACGACCACACACGAGCTCTGCGAGCTCCTGTGTATAATTCCCAACGCTCATGACACTGTCACCAACTTTCATTCTGGGAGCTTTGCGGACTGCGTCACATGTCGTTAAACCTGGCGACCACCTACCTGATCACAAAAGTGGGACGGACGTCCACACATTAAACGCCGCATGGGCCCTCCGTCGGAGACGGGAGGGTATAATTCCCAACGCTCATGACACTGTCACCAACTTTCATTCTGGGAGCTTTGCGGACTGCGTCACATGTCGTAAAACCTGGCGACCACCTACCTGATCACAAAAGTGTGACCACGACCACACACGAGCTCTGCGAGCTCCTGTGTATAATTCCCAACGCTCATGACACTGTCACCAACTTTCATTCTGGGAGCTTTGCGGACTGCGTCACATGTCGTTAAACCTGGCGACCACCTACCTGATCACAAAAGTGGGACGGACGTCCACACATTAAACGCCGCATGTACACTTGCGCGAAAAATTATTCAAAAATTCGATTTTTAAAATTTTCTAGAAAGTTTTAAAAAATTTTGACCCCCCCTTTTTGGGCCCTTAACACTGTAGAGGCCCTAATTGATTTTACAGTGTTAAGGACCCATTTTGGCGTTTTGATTTGATTCTGATTATGTCTGATTATGAAATATGGTTCGCCGGGGCGCAGGCGAGGCAGGGGAGCTGACCTGGGACACGTCATTAGCATTTATGCTCCCAGGATATTTTTCATATAAATATTTTAAAATATTTCTGAATATTTTTATATTTTTATATTTTACTTTTTCATGTATAAATTTAAATAAGCGGCGTCTTGACAAGAACCCTTGTCCGTAGACGTGTCATCCGATGTGGACCAACCACAGTACTCCATTTTTAGCAACGCAAGACAACCTTGCTCATGCATGCTCATGATGATACGATGATACTAGCTACTACCCGTAGGGCCCGCATTCGGTATGAGGGTGAACGCTCTTATCGTAGTTTCTAAGGTTGGCCATTGCATGATCCAAAATCTAACTTTTAGATCTGTTTTGCTAAAAATATAAAATGGTTGATTTATTTTACCTTAAAAATTACAAAATTTTTAGTTTTTTAAAAATTTTAAAAAATTTTAAAAAATTTTAAACCCCCAAATAATTAATTTTAAAAATATGACATCTGTAGCCGCATGGGCCCTCCGTCGGAGACAGGGTATAATAATAATAATAATAATAATAATAAATAATAATAATCATAATAAATAATAATAACAAAATAAAAATAACAATGAATAAAATAATTCGTATAACGTAGGAGGAACGTATATCGAGCGAATTCGAACGAGCGAATAATTTTAAGGGTAGGGTGCACTCAGTTTTCGACTCATTTAATTTCATAGCATTTTCCATATTTAATAGATTTCCAGGGTTATTTATTTTGTAAAATCGCAGGGGGCTCCATAACCTATAGACCGATACCCCACTGTGATCTACGGTCAGTTTGGGGTGTTATAAAGTATATAAAAATTCGAGAAAAGATTCTAGTGATCCATTTTTAAGTTATTCAGGTTCTGGCGCTAGGTACTTTAAATTTTGCATAGCTGGCGCCATAACCTAAATAACTAAAAAATGGATCACTAGAACAAATCGGCAGCCGATCCGACGTGGACCGACGTGTCCCCGGAAAATGCGGCATCTTCGGACTAGCGATATGGCTGCAGATATTTGCGGGAAACTCACTACTTAACCCAAACGTCCAACTACCAAAGAACCAAATTGCGGGTGTTAATTTTCCGCATTGATTTTCCTCTGAAGGATGGCGAAGGCAGTGACGGTTTTGGCCTTCTATGCGGTGGCCTTGCTTGCGCTCGGCGGGTCATGGGTGGAAGGTTACACGTACACTTTCGAGACGAACGGGGATACCTTTGACCGGGCTGTGTCTTCTACGAACCCGACCTTCAGCTCGGGTGACACTGTTGTAACGGGCGCTGGTGACCACCACAGCTGGGATGGTGTGTACGGCGCGAAGCAAGTCAGTGCCGGTTCTGGCGTGCACGTCTGGAAGGTGGTGGTGCTGGCGTACGAGGATCATGGGGCTAATGTTTTCGAGTTGGCGATTGGCCTCACCACAAACACGCTGAGCACATGGTTTTGGAGTCAGCCGGAGTCGTACGGCTACATGGCTGAGGATGGACGCGCGGTGAACTCTAAGGAGGCATGCTGTGATTTCAAAATCGGGTATGGTAGCCCTTACAGGGCTGGTGATGAGGTTACGGTGACATACGACTCGGACGCTAACACTGTTGGGTTTGGAGTGAACGGTGTTGACCAGGGGGTGTTCGCCACAGGCCTCGGCTCTGGCCCTTTCCGCTTGGCTATTGCCGTTGGAGACAGGAAGGAGTCGGTTGAATTGTTTGCTGAAGTAGATGAGCAGCCAACTCCAGCGCCAACTCCAGCACCCACTCCAGAACCCACTCCAGCACCCACTATTACAACATCCCATTCCTATGAGGTTTCCGGTGACACTTTTGACACAAGCGTTTCCTCCACGAACTTGCACTTTAGCGAGGGTGATACTGTGGTAGTTGGGCATGGTGATTACCACAGCTGGGACGGGTCTTACGGGACTAAGCAAGTTATTGGAGGTTCTGGAGTGCACACTTGGAAAGTCAAGGTGCTGACGTACGAGGATCATGGGGCTAATGTTTTCGAGTTGGCGATTGGTATTACCACGAACACGCTGAGCACATGGTTTTGGAGTCAGCCGGAGTCGTACGGCTACATGGCTGAGGATGGACGTTCGGTCAACTCTCAAAGTTCTTGCTGCAGTTTTAACACTAACTATGGGTCTCCCTTCAGAGCGGGCGATGAGGTTACCGTCACGTTGGACTCAGATGCTGGGACTGTTTCATTCGGTGTGAATGGAGTTGATCAAGGAGTAGTTGGCACTGGCCTGGGCGCTGGCCCTTTCCGCTTGGCAGTCGCTGTCGGAGATGAAAAAGAAAGTGTTCAACTCGATGGCGTTTCCGATTCGCAGGAGACGGCGGAGACATGGACAGACTATCCTCATACCGTTTGCAAGGAAAAAGACTCGGAAACCTCGAATGATGATGGGTTTTACACAAGGTACAAAAACATCGAGCCTAACGAGCTGGAAAAATGCAAGGCGATGTGTGTCGAAGCTGAGACTGAATGCATGGGTGTCGAATACTATGAGGAAACTGGACGGTGCGACCTGTTCCACAAGCCGTTCACTCACGTAAAGCAGAAGAAGAACCGAATCTGCAGCGCGAGAGACAGTACGTCCTGCGACTCTCACATCACCTGAAGTTTCTCATCATTTCTAACTTGAGCAAAACACGATGGGCTTGTTAGAAACGGGAACTTGACGATATGCCAGTATGCTGCGTATCCATTTACTTGATTTTTTCGGAAAGTCCCAAGTGGTGACTTGTGAAGAAAGAGGCTCAATTGTCTAACATGGGTCTCCTGCTTGACAGAGCATACCGGCGAACTGTCAGATTACACCGCGGCTACCGCCTCGCAGTTGCATGGAGCAGGAAGTCTTGTTATGGTCTGTGCTGTGGTCGGGGTAGTTGCTGCCATGGCCGTTATTGCCATTATCCGCCGCAACAGGTATATTATATAGGGAAACCCGCGCATGTGTAGGATTAGGTCCCCTTGTTTTGCTTGCTATTATTATTATAATTGTGTTGTGTTGAGCGCTATGTTGGCTTGCGTCCCTACTCAAAAGGTTTTTCTTATGTTACTATCCTAGGGCAACTCTCACGTGGTTGATCATGGAGTGCAGGAGTTCGCCTGGACACAACGCATATTATACGGTTTACGCGTCCGAGGAGGCTGATATTTAAATGACAGAGCGACGCTTCAGATACAAGAACCATGTTTATCGTTTTGATATTTTCTGCTTGTTTTGTGACGATCTTTTCCTCAGGAATTCTAGTAAGTTTTCCCCAAACTTTGGGTGCCCCTTTGTTTAGCTGTTGCTTTATATTATGGTGTCACTTTAGTTTTTTAATTATTTGATTTTTAAAAAATGGATGTACGTAACGTCTAGAAAAAAGAGATTTGGGCAGACTTATCGAGTCTAATATTTTATGGCCACTGAAAGCGGCTAGAAACGCGGGTAAACCGTGTCGAACGGAACAGCAAGTGCAAGTCAAACATTTACATAGGTATATACTTATTTCGCACTTACTTCGAAAAATTACGGTGTCAAATGCATACACATGACTGGATCCCATACGAGATCTTCATATTTCTAGTAGCACGCAAACATGATCAAGCAGAACTACTACTAATTTGCTCCAGTTTTAGCACTACAGGTTAAATCCTCCCGGATCGTGCTTATAGTGGTTGCGCACGCGCGTTACAGATCCTGCGTGGACACATATTATAATAATATAAGGGATAAGTCTACATCGGGGGCCGACATTTCATTTAAATCCACATCGGGGGCCGACGTCTCATTTTAATCCACATCGGGGGCGACGCTTCATTTTAATCCACATCGGGCGAACTTCATTTTAATCCACATCGGGGCTTCATTTTAATCCACATCGGGGGCGACATGTCATTTTAATCTACATCGGGGGCTGACATGTCATTTTAATCTACATCGGGGGCCGACATCTCATTTTAATCCACATCGGGTGTAGACATCTCATTTTAATCCACAATGTAATTTTTCTACTAACTGTGCTTGCAGGATGCTGCAGCCGGACCACATGGACCACGCAAATGGCGACATGTCAGACGGCGCAACGGCTAGATGCAGATTTGGCCCGACACTGTCCCGATTCCTGTCTTTCTGACCCGTTTCCATGCCGTACTAACTGGGTTTTGAAAGCGCAGGGCACAAAGCAGAACGAAAGGCGGCACCCAACCGTACTCAACCGTAGACTCAACCGTAGCAGCACGCCGAAAGGCCCAACAGTAGAGCTCAGCGAAAGCGTCAACAGTAGGCTAAAAAACGGGGAAAAAATGAACTCCAGAGGTGCAATCAAGAGGACATCCAGAGGCTCCCCGCTTGTGGGGCAGAAGGGCGGAAAAGGGGGGAATCCACCACGTAGGAATAGAGCACTGTTGGACGAGGAGCAGACCGGCACGCTGCTCAGGCACTTTCAGGGGAAGGACCATGCAGCCACGAGCACTTTCACTGACGGCGCGCATCTACCGCAACTGCCCGACGACTTCAACCACTGCCTAAACGCTTTCATCGAAAAATACTGCAGTCAGCACGGTGAGAAAACAGTGCTGGAGGCAAGGGCAGAATATTTCAGCACTGCCTACCCAGACAGGCGGCTTGAGTACACCCAGTGCTCGCAGGGCTACCCCCTGGAGAATCCGTATGGCGTGCGGAACGAAAAGGGGGAGACCATCTACACCCTCTTACAGAACTGTGCCGAAATCCAACCCAGTGAAATAGACGAGTATTGCATCCCAAAGGGCGGGCAGGGACACATCGTGGTAGCCCCGCTGCGTTCATATGGGCCTCTGGTTGTAGAGTATTTGCAGCATCTGACCGCGGCTGTCAGGCACTTTCACCAACTCGGAGAAGGAACCATGGTAATCTCCCAAGAGAACCCACCTGCAATACGGTGGGTGGGGGATAAGGTGGCCGCCATCCGCCTCACTTTCGTAAAACCAGAATACGCAGCGACTGTCATGTCAACGACCCTCGCTCACCTGCCAATCCACTGTGGGAAACTTGGCGCTGACAACATCGCTGACAGTGAAAGGGCGATCCCGAGGGTGAGGATAGCCGGCAGGGGAGGAGACCGTGGGGGGGCCGAGGAAAGACAACTATGCATCACCAGCGAGGGCTTAAAAGGTAGGACGCTGCAGTCGCTGGAGGAGGAGCTGGGAGGTATGCACATCATAGAAGCGGCTATGAAGGGTTCTTGGGAGGACTCGGTTCCCGCCGCCACCGCCCTGAATAACATCAGAGTCGTCGCCGCCAGCGAGAAGGCAGCGCAGCAACTGGAAACGGGCGACGTCAAGATACCGAGCCTGACCGAGTACGAAGTACAGAGGATACCGACAAACAGAGCAATCCAGCACCTCTTCGCCACCGAGGTGGTCATAGTTGACTATGACAGAAGCATCGACTATGAGTTTGACGCGGACTTCCTGGTAACGTCCATCAACGAGACCCTCACCGACAAGCTGGGTGAAGGCCAACACCTGCTACCGTGGCCACCATCATACACGAAGCCGGCCACGGACGACTCGGTGCCTGCATCATACCTGAGAGTCCGCAAACTGAAGAGGGGGCAGATATTCTCTGCCGTGGCCAGCGAAAAGGTCTACGACTGGATAGCTGGACTACCAGAGAAGAGGTTCACAATCAAGATAGAACATCTTGGTATGAGGTTTGAGTGTCAACACTCAGACTTCTCACGATCCGGTAAGTACGCGAGAAGCAAGGGCGGAGGCGGCAGAGGCACGGTGCCACCCACCACACAGTCAGCAGACGAGGTTGTTCAAGCACTGGAAGGAAGGCTGGCATCCTTCGCCAAAGTGGCGAAAGGAGACAGCAAAACCGAGGAAGAGGTACGGGCTCTACGTGTGGTGGTTGAAAGGCTGGAGACTGCCACGGCCAAAGGCTTCAAGGACACCGTCAAGAGTGTCGAAAGGGTCGGTGACGGTGTGATCGACCTCACGGAGAAATCCAAGGGCTTCAGCGAACTCCAACTGGAACTCCAGCAAAAGATGGTCGACAACCTCATAAAGCTCAACTCGGGACAGCAGCTGAACACCCCGCAGTCAGACGACGACCTCCACTTCCGTAAAAGGACCAAGCAACGCATCGACTCTCCAGAAGGCGAGGACACCGCTATGCTCGACAAAGAGAGGCAAGACTTGGAAAAGAAGCTGGCAGCCGTCGAAAGGTCTCAGCAAAAGGTAAAACCCGCACACCCCACTGCCTGGAAAACTGCACTGAATACCAACCGAGCGATCAGCAAAGGCAACACAAAGAACAGAGGGGAGCAGAAAGGCTACCCACTGCCTGAATCGACCCGGGTTGCCACTGGCAGCAAAACTCCTGAAGTTACATCCAAGGGACTGACAACAAAGGGGACTGATCACAGGCTAGCCGATCCAAGCTGGCAAGGGGGAGCAGAAACGGGTAGAACAGCAAGCCAGCAGAAGAGCAAATACCGGGCGGCATCAAGTGAAAAAGAAAAGCACCACTCCGAGCTCGATCGAGGGAACTACCAGAACAGCTGTTCACTGTATATTTATTGCCTGAATAGAACTGCAACTAGCCATGCAAACACCTACAAATATGTAATAAGCAACTGGGGTGTACCCATAAATCCCTGCCCTGCCCAGTGCCATCGTTGTGACCTCTTGCCCCAAATAATTGATACCTGCAAGCTAAAAATCGGCGTACACAAATGCAAGAGCGGGAATAACGAAAACAGCAACCGACACCACACTGCCAACGAGGCAGAAGCACTGCACGGAGGTAGATACAGTAGAATAGCAGCCGAAACCGAAACCGGGGCCGCAGGACATAACACTAAGCAATACAGAATGTTAAGCAACCAAAGGTGCAATGACATGCACCCTGAAATAATGAGTAATACTACAGTTACAAATAAGAAATGGCGACACATGGCTCAAAAAGACTGCAGTAATAACTCACAAAGCAAGGGGCAAAAGGAGGGAACAAGCATAAGACAAAACTGTGAACAAATGTGTAGAAAGGAAGGTGAAATAGCTGGCCCTATAGGTACACAGGAAGATAAAGAAAACCCTAAGGCCACCCTAAGCAAATTGAGCACCAAAAGGCCCCTGGGGGGAGTAGCACAGAAAGGCTCGACAGGAAAACTCTTGGGGGGACTAATTTACAAATGGACAGTCTATACGCAAATTTCTAGAGGGAACCGGCGACCTTCGGTGTTTAGCGAATTGCTCCAGGAGCTCTACGTTAAAATACGAAGTTTTGTAGAAACAACTCTGACCGAGCAATATTTCAAGGGGACAACCAAGGGTCACACACAAAGACATATTGGGAAGAACGAAGCCCAGATATGTGGCAAAAAGGACGGGACGACGCTGCAGGCAAATGTAACGCGTAACAAGGAGAGCAATGCGGAGTCAGGAGAACATGCACGCTGGCAGAATGACGGGGATAGTGACAACAAGAGGAACCCACAAGATATATTGAATGGGAAAAGGCTGATTGCAACAACCTGCACAACTATATGGAGGGAAATAAGGGGAAACCCTAACCCAAAGGGGGCTTACCTACAGGAAAAGGGGGGAGTAGGGGCACATAAAAGTGAAATTAGACGGAAATATTTTACGCAGGGCCTACAAATGGCAAAACACGAACATGAAATGAAAATGAACTTGAACGGACGACTTTGGACATTTAGCGAATTGCTCCAGAAGCTCTACGTAAAAATTCGAAGTTTTATAAAAACGACCCCAGCGGAGCAATATTTTAAGGAGGCAACCAAGGGTTATGTACAAAGACATATTGGGAAGAATGAAGCCCAGATGTGCTGCAAAAGGAACGGGACGACGCTGCAGACATGTGTAACGCGTAACAAGGGAAACCGTGCGAAGCTAGAAGAACATGCACACCGACGGAACGATAGGGATAACAATGGCAAGAGGAACCCACAAGATACATTGAAAGGGAAAAGGCCAACTACAACAGCTTACACAGCCGTGTGGAGGGAAATGAAGGGGAACCCTAACCCAAAGGGTGAGTACCTACAGAAAAAGGGGGGTATAGGTGCACTTAATAACAAAATTAGACGAAAAAATTCACACAGGGCCTACAAATGGTAAAATACAAACGTAAAATAAAAATGAACTTGAACGGACGACATTGGACATTTAGCGAATTGCTCCAGGAGCTCTACGTAAAAATACGAAGTTTTATGCAAATGGCCCAAAAGGGGGAAAACTTTGAGGGGACACCCATAGGGCATAAACCAATAAGGATTGAGGAAAACGAAGCTCAGAAATACAGTAAGAAGGGTATAAGGAGACGGAAGGAGTGTGTAACGCGTAACAAGGGAGGCAGTACGGGGGAAGAGGAACACAACCAAAAGGGATGCGTAGTGAATAATGGACATGAAGATAACCCACAAGGCGCACTAATACAAGCGATATTTGCAATTTGCGTTGCGATTACGGTCTTAACGAAAAGTAATATGGGCGGAAGAAAAAGACCAGTACAAAAACCAACACAAAGGGTGCGGATGACAACATGCAAGGAGGCGAGCAGGAGGGCGGAAACGGGAGTGCTGGGTGAGGCTCCGGAAAGGGAGCATGCAGCACAATGCATGCAGAAAAGGAGCACAGCAGCAACAGCAAAAACCCGGCAAACAACTGAAACTAGAAAGGGAAATGAAGAAATGCCAAGAAGAGTCAACGACCAACACCAAGGAACAACACAGGAAAAGCCCCCAAAGGGCCCCAGGTGGTTAGCCGCAACAGAAGAGGGGGGACGAAGGGCGAACCTCAGAAGAAACCTCACATATTACCTACGGGCGAACCGGCAGGAGCACGCATATGCACACAAAAGAGGAAGGAGATATTGGAGTGAACAAGCGAAAGGGAAAACATTCAGGTGGGTACAACGTACCAAATATGACAGACCAGAACTAGTCAGAAGCAACCAGGTAGTAAGGCAAGAAACAAAGGACAGGAACCAGAGTAGGTGGGCACGAAAACATAGCGAGGTGCGCCGAATGAAAAGGGAAGGCCGGAACATAGCAAGAATGGTGGGGGCCCAAATAATGAGTATGCACGTAACACTAGATGTGCTGAGCACTCTGGCTGAACGGAAGGAGCAGGCACAACTAGCAATAAAAAACCCTCGACAAAAAGCGGTACCACAAGTCAAAACAATGAGTGAAAAGCCGACGGTAGCACGTGGGGAAGCCCTGGGCACAAAACCCAACAGGAAAGCTGAACGGGCTGAGGACGCGGGTAGGAATGCCGAAGCGAAACTAAAGCCCTCCCATATAGGGGGGGGAACACGCTCGAACGAGAAAACTGAAGGACAGTACCCCAAGAATTCTGTCACGCAGGGGATATTTGCCAAGGATGGGAAACTGAATATGCACCAAGTGGACCTTGCGCTCGAAACACTGGAAGACAACCCTCCGGGTTCAACAACCATGCAAGAAATACTGAAGCTGCTGAAGGAAAATGACGAAATATTTCTGGAAATGATAAAGGGGAAAGTCGCCAAAAAGGGTGGCACCCAGATACCAGTAGTAGGAAACGGACACTGGCTACTACTGATGGTAGGAGTCTGCGTCGCAAGGGGTAACCGCACGTTGCAGGCCTATGTATACGATTCCATGGGCATGGAAAGGCAGACACGGAAGAAAACCGCCCAAGGGCACACGGGAATGGCGGAAGAACTGCAAGTAGCAGTGAGTGCATGGGTAACGGGCAACAAGGAGGCAATGGGGTGCCGAGAAGCCAGAGCCACGCCGATGTACGACAGGCACCAACACGATGCATACAGCTGCGGCGTCTGGGTGATATATGTTGCGGAGCTATGGCAACAGTGGCTGTTAGAAAGGAAAGGAGCCTGGATACAGCATGTGTACACAAACACACTCCAAACCAGTCAAAGCGTGACACTACACACTACGGAAATAGTGAGCAGATGCAGAGACAGATTCAGGCCGAAGATAAAGTCGGCCATAATGAGGGAAAATAAGCCACATGCAGAACAGGACACGGATGAAGTCGAGCTGACAGGGGAGGCCCCAGCAAAAAGGACTGGGGCAAAACAGGCGCGAACCCAAGGAACGTGTGCGGCGGATACCTTCATGAGGGAGGTGGAGCGTGGCCGCACAGGGGAACAGGTGGAGGACATAATGCGACAACAAGGGGTGGGCATACAAGCAATAATGAACGTTCAGGAAGCACTTCAAGCGCTACAACAAGACACTGAAGCCCTCATAGGTGAAACAATGAGAAAACTGTCAACAGACGGCCGAACCCAAATAGCAATAAGAGATGGAGAAAAATGGGCAATGGTGATGCTCACAATAACACGCCAGGACATGCAGGCGCATGTGTGGCTACCTACTGGAGGAATAGAAAAACAGGACGAACTGCTAATAGCTATAGATGTTTGGACCATATTGCGAGAAGCCTATGACCTGCAAAGGGTGAAATACAGCGGACTAAAGACACATAGCACACCACAGGAATGGGGAAAATTCAGTCAAGGGGAGCAAGCGATAAGAGTGGTGGGGAGCTGGAAATACTGGCATGTTGATGGCAAACCAGGGCACTTCAAGCTCGGGACTAGAAACACGGCACAGCTGCAGGGGGAGACCCGGGAGACGCGGCGGATGACAGAACAAACAACTAGGCTGGCCGAGGAGAACATAAAAAGTGACGAACGGAAGGAAGATGGCAGGGCACCTACTACAGAGCAACACGACACGGGCGAAGCAACGGAGGAAAAGAACACAAGTACCACGGACAAGCTAGTTCAGGCCACGCTACGGTTCCGCCCGATAAGCACAGAACAAGCAAACGAAAGGCTAAAGAAGGAGGAAGGAACGGCGACAAGAAAAAAGCTGAGGCCACCCGCAAGCGCCAAGAAATACCCGCCACCTAACACACCAACGAAAACGAACAAAAGGGACAATGAGGAAACCAAAGGGTCCCTGGAGGCACTGAAACAATGGGGTGGGAACATGCCAAAAACGGAGAACCTAAACATTGGAGAAATGAGAGAAGCACAACAACACACCATGAACTTCCTAACATGGAACATACAGGGCGCCCGGCACTCACTATACGAACTGGAGGAACAAATGAAAAAATGGGAGATAGATATAGCAATAGTTACAGAAACCAAGACCGCGAATGAGGAAATAAAAAGGCACTTCAGAAACAAAAAGCAGTCAAACATATGCACGAGCATACCGAAAGAGGAAGGGGAGGGAGAAGAGAGCAACCACACGGCGGGCCTTGCCGTAATACTCACAGGGGAATATGCCAAACCACATAACTACACCGAGGTGCAGGTACCACATTTACGAGGAGTGCTCACACACACACTGCTCCACTTTCCGGGAGGAAAATACTTACACCTGATAGGGGTGTACTACCCGGTGGAAGGGAAAGACGTGGCGGAAGAGGCAGGACGAGGGGAACTCGACAGAGAGGCGGCCAGGAGTGGCATACAGGAGTATGTGCGGATGGTGACCACAGCCAGCGAAAATGCGGTAGGACAAACAGTACTAATTTGTGGGGACCTGAATGCCACGACGGGAACACCGAAAAACAGCAGGGACAAAGAATGGAACAAAACCCTGGAAGCCACGGGTCTGCAAGATGTGGGAGGGACCAGGGAAACAACACTAACATGGCATGAACGACGGAATATAGACAGAATACTAGCAAGCAAAGCAGAACTACAATACTACACGCAACCAACGGCAGGAGAACTCACCGAACTACACACAAGCGACCACAAAATGGTCTGCACGACGCAACTGGACCTAAAGGCCTGGGGGACCCACCGACCAACGGCACAAAAGCCACAACATGCAAAAATAGACAGACTGAAACTCCCGCTAACAGAAGCAGAGGGGAACACCCTCAGGCAAACACTGGACGCTGCATATACAAAGGAATTACAAGAGGAAATGCAAGAAGCAATAAACGGAATAAAAACAGGAACCAGCACAAGGCACAGAAAAAGGGCAATAGACTACGCGGGAGGAGTGGTCGCAAAGATAATGGGGGAAGCAAGAGACAGGGCAATGATGGATGTCAACTTACCGAAACAAGCGGCGGCACCAGAACAACAACATGGACTACACCTCCCAAAAACCCTCCGCAAGGAAAGGGACGGCCACCTGAAAGAAAGGAACAGGTGCCGTGAGAACATAGCATTATGGAAGAAGGACATAGAAACAAGAGAACAAGCAACCGAGGAAGTACGGACGGAAGATTTTGATAACCGAACAGGCGAGATGAAGAAATGGGAACAATGGGAACGGGAACAGAAAAAGCTTGCGACAAAAGAGGCAAGAAAGTGCATTAAAGAGCACGAAGTAAACCGAAAACAGAAAACAAGAATGAAAATGAGAGAAGGATACTGGGGCAACATAAAACACTACCATAAATTGATATACAAAAAAGAGATAGAAAATGGAACAGCACCAGCTGCAACAATACAAGCGATGGAAACCATACAAGGAGAGCTAGTAGTAGGACACAAAAAAGTGGCACAGGCAATGGGCGAACACATTGCGCGGTCGGAAACATACAAAATGAAGGAACCAGAGAAAGGACTTAAGAATACGCCACCCTGGCTTGACGAAAGGTACAAGAACTACATGAAGGAAAACCAATGCACAAGGCCGGACCAAACAAAAGTAAACCTGAAAGTGGACAAAGAAGCCTATCGACAAGCGGTGAAGAAAATGAAAACCAACAAAGCAGCCGGGCCCATGGGGATACAAAATGAAATACTGAAACAGATGCCGGACAGATTCCATGACCAACTGTGTGAACTCATGAAATTAATGTGGGAGCACAGACACACCCCCCTACCATGAAAAAAGGCTACTTCTGCTTCCACCACAAGCAGGGTGAAGTAACAAAGCAAAAAAACTACCGACCTATAGCACTACTGGATTGCCTGTTCAAATTATACACTACAGTACTCACAAAAATGCTAGCTGACTTCTGTGAAATAAACGGCATGCTCTCGGAAGCACAAGAGGGCTCAAGGGAAAACCACAACACAATGAAGCAACTCACCAGGGTAACCAATGCCATTGAAGACGCCAACCTCTCCAAACGAAACCTACATGCAACCTATGTGGATTTCGAAAATGCGTATGGCTCGGTTGACCACAAAAGACTCATTACGACACTAAAACACCTAGGGGTGCCACCACAACTTACCGAAGCGGTTAGGGACATACTGGGTGAAAAAGAGGAGGACTCCATGCAAATGAGAGCAAAGGTAGGGGACCAGGTCTCGGAAGAGGTGCCAATAAGAAGGGGGATTCTGCAAGGGGACAGCATGAGCCCGCTACTGTTCATACTATACCTGGAACCTCTCCTTAGATGGCTAGAGGTAGGGGACCATGGATACCAGCACAAGTATGCAACTGACAAGGAGCTCAGAGGGGAACTGAGAACCTCCTCGGGGGCGTTCGTGGACGACCTAATTATACTAACCAAACTAATGACAGGAATGGAGCAACAGCTAAAGAAACTCTCGGCATTTGGAGACTGGAGTGGACTCAGAATAAACGAGGACAAAACAAAGATAACAGGGGTAGAACATGGCAACAAAAATGTGAAAGAAAGTAGGCACCAAGGGGTGAAATGCGGAAGTCGAACGCTAAAGGTCCTTAAAGCCGGGGACACCTACAAATACCTAGGGGTCCTACTCAATATGCTGGGGACATGGAAAGAGGAAAAAAGGAAGTCACTACAGGAACTCAAAAGAAGAATAGACGCACTATTGACAACTCCCCTCACACAAAGACAAAAAGAGTACTCCCTGAAGTCGGCCATACTGGGGAAATTCAAATACGGACTCCACCTCGGGATATACACACAAGGTGAAATACAGCAGGCCGAAAATCAGCTGGGAGCCGCGATGAAAAGAATATATGGACTCCCGGCGAATGGCACGCCCAATGAACTAAACACGGAGGAAAAAGAGGAATATGGACTGGGACTCCAGTCCCTACAGGCAATATATGCACAGGAAGTGTACACGGGACTGGCAGGCGCTGTTCAGAGTGAGGAAGACAAAGGGGCCCAGATGGGATACGGCAAAAGGGAGAGAAACCTTCAAACCAGACAAAGAATGTCACAAGTCAGCAGGTCCACAGCCGGGCTACTGGAAAAACACTTCGAAGAAAGGGGACACAACAGCACAAGGAGCAAGCTAAAAATGGGACTGCAGACACAAACGAACACTCTGAGGAAGATGAATGCTCTGAATGAATATGGAATACGCGTGAAAGGAGTGGGAAGCCACATGCAGGAACTGGGTAAAGAAACACTACCTATAATGAGGCAGCTGGGAAAGGCTAAAAGGGTATACACAAACGCGGAAATGGAGGGCACTACCAGAACGACCAAGCACCTCAGGAGAATGGATACAGAATACAAAGACCCACAGTCGCAGCCCGCGACGACAGGCTTTGAAAAAATGGGAACAGTAAATGTAATACAGGAAACGAAAACCCAGCAAGCCACTAAGCAAATAAACTTTACCAAACTACTCACACTATTCAGAAACTACCCGGACCTCAAGAACTTAACCACAGCAGACGGGAAAAGTGCCATACCAATAGAAACACTGAAAGCAACAGGTGGAAGGAAACACGACACCAAGACGGCAGCAAAGATAGCACAGGGAATGCTGCACCTATACCCATACATTTGCGAAGCACAACCCAACGACATTAAGAAACCAGGGGACCACTGGGACCATGTGTGGAACAGAAGGCTAAAACCAGAATACATACAGGAACGGAAAACAGGAGAGCTAGAGAAGTACACCAAAAGCACCGCAAGTATGGAAAACATAAGCAACTGGCCGGCACAAATAAAGGCGCTGCATGAGGCTGGAAACAGTCTGAAGGACATACTGCAACTACTGTCTATGTACCCACTAGCCAACCAAACGAAGCACTTCGAACAGTCAGAGGTGGAGTGGACGGAACATGAGAAGGAAGTCTTGGGCATAGAAACTGACCAAGAAAAGGAGGAAGATGACGTGATGACCACAAGACACCCACGGGGAAGAGTAAAGAGGAAGTCGGGGCAACAGGACAGAGGCCAGTGGTCAACACAGGAAGACCGAATGGACATGCTAGGACAAGAGGGAAACTACACGCCCGCCGGGATACTGGCAACCAGACAGTACCTGCAAAACTACACCGACTCGACCTCGAAAGTAACACAGTACGAAATACGGTGGACCGATGGTGAAGGAAACGAACAAACGACGTGGAGCACAGAAGAAACAGTAAGCACACACCTGCTCAAACACAACCTCTCCTCGGACCAAGGATGGGAGAACCTAGTGGAAGAATGGAAGAATGGCAAGAGAGACAAAAGGACCAAACGCGAGCCCGCTGAAGAGATACTGGCAGGACAACCAAACGGTGAACAGAGGTACTGGAAAGAAGTAACACACCTGGAAATATGTACAAGGGAAACGAACCCGGACCAGGACATTAGGCACATTCCAGGCGTGAAGGACAGACAACTACGCACGGAAGGCGACACCACCTACTGCTACGAGCCGGAGGGAGGCCTTATAGGCACGCTGAGCACGGTAAAAGTTAAAGAATTGTACGACAGATATGCCGAGGCGGTGGGGGACAGCACGGCACAAAGGCCAACAGAAAAACAACTGGCCAAAAGGCTGAAACTAAGTGTAGAACACAAAATACAGGTAAACACTTTTGAGGAGGAAATAGCACAGCTGCTGATAAGGTACTCCAGCAAAGCGGAGATGAAACACAGAAAAAGGAACCTCCAAAACCACTGGACCTTCCCTCCGGAAATGATGGAGGCGGTACACACAGCCATGGGAGTCCAAACAGAGGTATTCGCCTCCCCACTTAATGTACACAGACACACCAGAACGTACTACTCGCAATACCCACGAGACTCGGTATTTGGGGCTGTAGGCTCGGCATGGGAAGAGCAATGGGAAAAACTGGGGTCATACCAATTCAACCCAGAGTACACAGCAGGGGACCTCTACAAGGCACTGAAAAAGGCAATTAACTCCACAAAAACGGCCGAACCCGTTCTGGGGGTAGGAATATACCCCACATATGCCAAAAGCCCGTATAGAAAACTGCTGAATAAGCACATGGGATACAGGGTACACGAGTTACTGGAGATAAAGGAAGGGCAGTTCACCTTCCTACCACCCGACCACTGGATGCAAGGCAACCTACAGAAACCCAAACAATGCAACTGGAACATGAGAATACTGGTAGTAGCGAATGCGGCAGGATGGAGAAAATACTGCCCGGACGCACTCAAAACCCACGACATATTCAGCAAGGCCCTTCTCAAGTGCCCGCAAAGCAAAGTCAGGACGATAGGCAGAGCATGCTACATGCACAGGCCTCTTACCCTCAAGGATGCGGACAGGCGACCTAGGTCAATTACAGAATGGGAGAAGGATTGCGTCATAGACTCCGCGCCATGGATGAACCATGAACTACCGGTCATGCAAGCACTGCCAGGCGGCCACCTGGAAAACCACACAGAGGAGATAATTGACCGGTGGATGGAAGACAGGAAAAAAGAAGGGGAGCACAGAGGAGGGGACAGGGGGCCGAGGCCAACAACTATGGACGTACTAAGAGCTAACACCACATGGAATAGGGAGGAAATAAACAGAGACGCCCTAAGAAGATGGGCACTACAATTTACGGGCCCAAACACAACGGAAGAGGACATAAACGGGGACCAATGGCTGCAGTGGGAAAGGGGTGAAATGGAGAAAGCAGAACCACCACCAGAAAGCAGGTGGGACAACCAAGGAAAAGGATACCCAGAGCCCCACAGGAAGCATAACAGAAACAATATAGTCTACACAGATGGGAGCCAAAGAAAAGTCAAAAAGGAAAACGGGGAAGTCGAGGAAGTAACGGCGGCAGGAGTCTGGGACCCAAGAGGGGAACGGGCAATGAACCACATGCAAAGATGGATTGGACGCTGCCAAACTGTTAACAGGGCGGAGCTCACTGCCATATATATGGCACTGACACTAGACTCAAACCCGGGAGAAGAAAAAGTCAGCATATGCACGGATAGTCTAACCTCCCTCTACCAAATACAAAACATGAAAAGAAGGCCGCACACGCTGGAAAGGCATGTACACAGGGACATACTGTGGAAAATAATGAAACAAATACAAATGCTGAATAAGGAAGGAACCAAAGTGGCCCTGTATAAGGTTAAAGCGCATGTGGGAATACATGGGAATGAAATGGCGGACGAGGTGGCAAAAAGGGCCTGTGAAGAAGGGGAATACGGCCTTAACCACGACAACACGGATACAGTGATGCTACTGGCAATATGCGAGACCACAGGTAGACAACTGGAAGGACACCAAGCAATACTCAACCACGTAACAAAAAAGGTGAGGGAGGCAAAAATGACGGGATTTCAGTCATTTTTGTTCAGACATAATACAAAGACTAAAAAGGAAACTAGAAACCGGGCCAGAAGAATGGGAGACCAAAAGACAACGCATTGAGAGGAAGGAGGCAGAATACGCACAAAAAAACCAGGAGCCTACTGAAATAGAAACAGCCTGGGCAGACACCTGGCCCGACGAACCAGAATGGCAACAGGAGCAGGAAGAGGAATTGGAACTCCAGAGGATGGAACGGCAAGAGGAGGAGGCATTAATACAGGAGCAGCAAGTACAAACAGCACAACAAGCTAAACAAAAGAGGGGGCAAGGGCGAGAGAGCACACGGGAAGTAGAATTGAATAAGGAAGAGGCATGGAAGACAAGAACAATACAGAAAGAGGAGGCATTATAACAGGGAAAAAGACAACAACGAAGAAGAACCCAAAGCCAGGCAGAACTCGACCAACCAGCCCTACGAGAAGCTGAAGGGCCGGGGGAAGCCCAAGGAGAAACTGCACAAGGGTCAACTCAGAAACTGAAGCTACCGGAAACACAGAATATGGACATGGCAACACAGCAGGACACCGCAGCCGAGCTCAGAGAAATGGCCCAACAACAGGAGGAAGCACAGGAAGAATGGAGAGCACTCCAGGAAATGGTACAGGACCAGGAAGCAGCGCAAAAGGAAGTACACCAAGTGAAGGAATGGAGGAGAGCCTCGATGGAAAAAATACTGACAGCAACACGAGAAAAGCCGGAAAAATACATGCAGCACCTGAAAGGTGATAAAGCCATGCATAAGCTCTCCAATGCATACTGGAAGAAGGGAACAGAATACCTAAACGAGCACGACGTGACAGTCCTGCTAAGATGCCGGGCGAACAAACTACCAGCAGGACCATACAAAAAGCAGCAAGGAGGGAGAAGGCCGCAAAAATGCAAATGCTGCGGGATGCCCAGACAAGTAAACGCGGGAGGATTCATACGCACAGCCCATGTGCTGGGAGGATGCACAGAGAGGGAGATAAAGAACATGGTAATAAGCAGGTCGGATGAGACCACCAAAATGATAGCGAAAGCAATTAGCAAAGGCAGGAAAGGAGGATGCGTAATAAGAACCCATGCGGGGAAAAAAGGGAAAGGAATGAACAACGGAAGGCCAATAGAAGACTTCCTCCTCACGAGGGGGCAATGCAGACTGGACGGACGAAACACGCCGGCACCAGAGCACGGAAAGGACACCATACCACACTACGTGGACATAGTAATGCTTGAGGGAACTGAAAAGGGGAATGAGCAGCCTGGGTACACACACCAAAAGGCAATGACGGAAGCGGGCCACATACACC
>LGRX02005458.1:0-13759 GCA_001247695.2 Cymbomonas tetramitiformis
TGGCTTGCCCAAAATCCCTGTTTTCTTAAATATGGGCGATTACTGTACCCCTACCGTGGCGTCGCGGCATTACGTTGATGCCACTGCAACTATGAGGTGGGTTTGTGGGACCGATCGTGACGTCCTCAAGAAAGAGATGAGGGGCGCTGGGAAGAAACATACAAGGAAATTGTATTAGAGATGAGCAAGTCTGAGAAGAGTTGTGGAGATCGGAATCGCCTGGGCATTACTCCCCAGGTGTCTAGGTTGGTAATAACTCATAACGCGTTAAAACGTGCACCCCCTTTTGGCGTTATAACGCGCGTTAAAACGTACACTCTGCCCCCCATACTTAAGGCCCCCATACTTAAGCCTCCCGAACGGAACGGAATCTGGAATCTGGAATCTGGAATCAGGAATGACGCAATGCTTGGTTGCCTGCCGTCACTCGACTGCCCGTCGTGAATACACAATATAGTTATGTACGTAATAACTAAAGTGGGTATCTAGTGTTGGAAGTGACGCCCCGACTGTCATTCCTATAGTTAGGGTGTATGACTGTCACCGGTCCCGGAACCCTAGACCCCGAACATATAACGGGAAGACTGAGTATTCTCACGGGTTATCTATTCTGATTATCCGACTCACCGAATATATAGTCCAGCTGATATATTCAGCAGGTTTGGTCCCACGCACTCTTAATTTTACATTGCGACTTTGGCCATGATTGGCTAAACACCGACGCTTGAGATGGGGTGAGGAGCCCGCGTTAGAGAGGTTTTCGGTATGGGCGGTATGGCTCAGTTACGGACGCGCGGTTGATTGGACAATTGGGGCGCGCGTTACGGCAGCTTATTTTCCGTGCAGTATCGTTGGGCTGGATTTTGTTGTTTATGGTCACCAGTATACCGTCCGGCATTGATCGCGTCCTTTCGTCCCACACGACCGCGTATTATTTGTTGTTTCCCCGATTTATCCTCGACGACCCGCCGCAACTCGCAAGCCGTCGCCCCACCGGTAGCCTCGCCTCGCATTATCCACCTCACCTTGTCTCTATAGTCATTTCGTCATGGGTACTTCTACGAGATCACACACTGCGGCCGCACGCCGCTCACTAGTTACCATTTTCGACGATGCCGCAGCCAGACATGCGACCACGCCAGCCACTCCTACGGTTGCGACTGCACCGGCTGCCCAATCAGCGGGGCCGATGTTCCTCGACGAGGTTAGACGTCTGGCGAAGGAGTCCTTCGACGAGCGGGCCGCCAAGCTCGTCATCAAGAAGGTGTACGACGACAAACATGGGCGTTTTAACCCCTAAACTGCTACGTGATGAGCTAGCTCATCAAACACTCAAAACTGATTTTCTCGGCGACAAATAACTCAAATTCACTTTTGAATACAGTTTTGAAAAGCTCTCATCGAACCGCATGCAGCCATGCACTTGGGTGCAACCATTTTGCGACGATAATCTTAATATTGACCGAGACGCACTCTATTTCAGCTTGACCATAATGAGTTACATCGAGGGCACATCTGTCATAGTGTTACACACCCCTAACAATATAAGTAGCCCTAACCGCATGTTGAGCACTTTGTAAGATTATACCCGGAGGTCTAGGGTCAATATTAGGGCTTAAATTGTTAACGATGTGCACATCCATCAACATTTCTCAGTTGACAATCACGTCGTCGGTATCAAGTGCCATGCATTTTCAACGTCGTTGCATGCGATTCGCCTTGAGAAGGCCTTTCCGACACTATTTTCAAAAGTTGAGGCAGGACCCTTGTGCCAAAGTTATTGTAAATAAACCCGAAATTTCAAAACCCCGAAATTCCTTCCGCAGTTTAGGAGTTAACGGTACGGAGTCGAACGTCAGCTCCGTTTTCGCCCGTCTGGTTCTGGCGCTACGGGACATTTTCGTCAGTGAGGAGGACGCGTTTTCTTCTCTGTTCGACCTGGAGGATGCCACCCTGCCCGAGCGTCCGCGCTGAGGCGAACAAGCTGTTGTTTTCTACACTGGAGTACATCATCGCTCCGGTGTCGCCCGCGGCGGACTGGATGGAGTCTTCGGCGGAGGCACACCCGTTTGATGGGAAACGGGTGTTACTGGAGATCGCCAGGATGCTTCTGGATTCCGGCGGACCCTTTCAGGGCACCGCAGACCTTCTGGCCATCAAGATCACCCAGTTCGACCCGTCGCGGACTATCGCCGCCTTCAACGCCGCTCTCCGGTCCGCTCGACGGAAGAGCACCCTCGACGACATGGAGGTCAAGTCCCTGTTCATCAAGTCCCTCGACCCGGTCTTCTATGCCCCGGTTGTCAACCGGCTTTTGCTGCACGACCAACGTGCGGCGGAGTCCCTTGCCACCATTCAGCAATGGACCCGTGAGTGCTACGCACAAAACGGGACGGACTCGCACGTCCCGCCTGCTGCGCGCACGTTCTCCGCCCTCACCCTGACTGGACAGAGCGACGACGAGGACTTCAAGACCATCTTCAGCGAGCTCCGCGACCAGCTCTTCGACATGAAGAAAGAGATCAAATCCCTTCACAACCGTGTCGACGACACCAAGGGCTTCATGACCCGCAACGACAAGAAGAACGCCATCGGACGAGGTGGACATGGTGACGGAGTCCGCTTCGCTGCGAAGCCTCTTCCCGAGCACGGCAACTTCCCGCAGACCTTCCGTGGGAAGCCTTCGGGGAAGGTGGGTTTCCACAAGCCCACCGGTACGTTCGTTCCTTTGTGCCGGAAGCCCGGAACCCGATATGCTCCGCTACGGCGGAGAAGCATTGGCATCGGAACTGCCCGAACGGCGGGCCACGCGGGCATGTTGGCGCACACGGCTTCAGCGTTGCGGACAGCGAGAATGACGTCTTCGCCACCCTGTTCCAGAACGCCATGGACGACAACGACGTCGCTCGTTTCGACGCCGTCTGCTACATTGCAGACGGCAAACCGGAGCTCTACGACACCGTCTCCGCATTCTCCTTCGCTGTCGCCGAGGAGCAGGTGCCCGACACCATTAACGAGTATCTGGAGTGCCGCCAACCCGCTGGCACCCGCTTCGGGGTTTGCGCGGTTGGTGGTGCTGTGAACATCAACACCTTCAAGGTCCATGCCAAGGTCCATGCCGACGCTCTGGTCGTACCACCGTCGCCAGCGCCGCACTCCGCTCCGCAGTCGGTGGTGTCCGACGAGGAGATGTACCCCGTCAGCGCGTTACACGCGCACGAGCCGCACATGTCCTTCATGGACAAGTTCGCGGTAAACTTGGTCCTCACAGTGCCGGAGCCGACCCTTGCGATGCACAGCATGGGGACCGTTGCGCCCGTGGACTCGGTTTCAGAGGCAGCAGACGCCTCCGAGGATGACGACGAGGGTCTTCCGCCACCACGGCAGGCCTTGGGATGCGGCAGACCGCCGATGAGTTTTGGGTTCTCCGCCCTCACATCTCTCGCAGTCTGCTTGCTGTTCTTTGTTTGTGCAACTGCCATCCCTTCCCAAGGTCACTCCGCGCAGGCATCATCAGCAACCCCGGAGCACACCGGCGACGAGGTCGGTGGTGCTGGTATGCTGACGCCCACAGCCGTCCCGCCGGCGCTCTATTGGCGGCCGGAGGGGTGGTACCCCAACGACCATGGGGATTATCTCGGCACCCTTTGGACGTGGTACCCAGGTCCCTCGCAACCTCCCGAAGCTGCTCCGATCGTTACCATACCGCCCTCGCCGGGTGGTGCTCCACCGTCGCCGCTCTATGTGCCACCCGCCTGGGGCGAGTTGGACGAGGATGCACCTTCTTCATCGATCGAGCACAGGACCCGGCTGGTTGCACCCGGTGCAACTAGCTACAGAAACATCGGCACTTTCTCAACTTTCTCATTTTGCTCTACGCATGATTTGCCAGACAGTGGTACCAGCTCTCCTGGGCGCTGTAACAGAGGCACCGGCTCTCCCGGGAACTCTCGACGTGGCTAGAGCTGACGGGGTTGGATTAGCCTGCCTCCAGATTGAGATGCTGTTGGTTCAGGTTGCCCCAAGATGGGCTTAATTTAGGGTTTTAACTGTATCTGTATTCTGCAGTATGCCTCACTGACTGCTAGTTTCGGGAGTTACCCTGCCAGATAGGACATGTTCTCCTGTAGGATGCTTATTTCCACCGAAGCTGAGTAGGTGTTTGTTTCAGTTCCGTGACCACTTAGTTTGCCAGTCACCACCCTAGGTGGTGTGCTGGAAGTGACGCCCCGACTGTCATTCCTATAGTTAGGGTGTGTGACTGTCACCGGTCCCGGAACCCTAGACCCCGAACATATAACGGGAAGACTGACTATTCTCACGGGTTATCTATTCTGATTATCTGACTCACCGAATATACAGTCCAGCCGATATATTCAGCATCTAGATATTAAATAAGTGTGGAGTCAGACATTATCTTTTAGACCATCAGACATTTTTTGCATATGACGGAAGCCTCTTCGTTGCCTAAAAATGATTAAGTGAGATAGTGAGTGATATATGAAGTAATGACATGATAACGTAAGTGATATATCATATATGAAGTCTAGTATGAAGTGACGCAACTGAGTATAGGCTGTAGAGGATGCCCAGTGTTAAGGTCGAAATAACATGACGTTATAACGTGCAACCCCTTTTGCCGTTATAACATGCGTTGTAACATACGTTATAACGTGTGTGTGGGTGTGGGGGTGGGGGGTCGCGTTAGCACCAACCTAGCCAGGTGTATCGTCGGATCCGATGTGCCAGGAGGCAGTTTTGAGAGTCGGGCGCTGGCAAGTGTCGCTAGAAACAGGAGAACAGGCAGTGGGGACCCGAGAGCCGACGGAAGAAACGGATCACTAGACTCGTATAGAAAGGACATAAATACCGAGTCTAGGTCACTAGCTGTACACCGAGAATGATACATTGGATATGACACCTGACTGTACGAACTAGTTTATAGGAAAGTAGATATATAGTGATATATATACTCTGCTGAAAAGTGACAAAACACAGTGAGGCAGGGTTTTCGGTTCGTCTAAAGTCGGATTATACTGAAAGATGATCGGGCTTTACGCTGGCGGACCGGGACACACGAGCTGAGCAGACAGCAGGCACTGCAAGTGACATCCGAGCAGGCGAGGGGTGACACTGGGCACCACTGACCTCCCCCCTTATGGGGGGTGAAAGTCGGTGTTCCCATGACACCACCTCACCCCGAAGGTGGGAGGTGCACTGCAGGACCGGCCGGTACTCCCGGGCAGGCGGCTAGAAGAAATGTAATGTTCTGCTAGCCACTAGCTAACTCGTGATGTGCCAATTCAGGGTTTCAATCTAGGGTTTCGGGTTGGATGCCAATCACATCGCTAGCTCCTGCAACGTGCGGCACCCAAACGGGCGAAGAAGCGGTCATCCCACTCCCAAGCGGGGCCAAAGCTGAAAGCAGCCTAGCACCACCGAATAAAATGAGTCGGTGCAAGGAGGGTGTGAAGGATGGAGGCGGAAAATGCAGGGAGTGCACACAAGGAACGTGAAACACTGTGCAAGGATGTCGATTGAGCGGTTGAGGTGGGTGGCGGTGGTGGCAAGAACACCACCGGACACCACCACACGTCGGTCATGGGAAGCGATGAAAGAAAGCGAGGAATGTAAAGAGACGAGGTCGTTAAAATCAAGGCACTCGTTCCCGCCGATGTCGAAATTGTCGGAGTCGTGTTTGGCGCCTCGTGCACAAGCACCACCAGGCACCACCAGGTCGTGACCAGTGGTAAATTGTCGTTGTCGAAGCAGGTGAAGTGCTGATCTCAGCGCGCACATGCGCGCATGCTGGCGCAAAGAAGCCATTCAACCGCGGCTGTAAAATCTGCGAGGTCAAAGTTTGGGTTTGCGTTGAAAAACGTAAAATCGCGTAAAATTAACCAAATCAGACGATGAAAAGGTCAAATTATAGGAGAATTTCGCGGGGAAAATGTCGGTGAAGTCAAAATAGGTGTCAGGTAAGCCACTTTTGCTGCAGATCAGGTGCTGTCGTCCAGAGGTTGAAGAACACAAAGGAATTGTCGGTTTAGTTGAATTGTGACGCACGTAAAGTGCGTGAAGTGTCGGTAAATGTCGGGAAGTGTCGGTATAGAAATGTCGGGGGTGACCGATGCGAAAGCAAGCCGGCCGTTGTCGGTAAGTGTCGGTATAAAAATGTCGGCAGCAGTGTCGGTGAAAAATGTCGGAAATAGAGTCACAGGGCGCGAAGCGGACGGAAGACTGAAGAAAAAACCACCACTGAACGTGGGTGGGCTATAACCTTATAGGAAAGTAGATATATATTGATATTCTCTTCTGAAAAGTGACAAAACACAGTGAGGCAGGGTTTTCGGTTCGTCTAAAGTCGGATTATACTGAAAGATGATCGGGCTTTACGCTGGCGGACCGGGACACACGAGCTGAGCAGACAGCAGGCACTGCAAGTGATATCCGAGCAGGCGAGGGGTGACACTGGGCACCACTGACCTCCCCCCTTATGGGGGGTGAAAGTCGGTGTTCCCATGACTAGTCAGGTTGTCATTTCCGGCACACCACCTCATTTGAGGTGCACAACTTGTGACGACACACCACCCTAGCTACTAGAGTTTACTGAAAGAAATGTAAGTTGCGTCAACTCTAGGAGCTAGCTACGGTCTCAAGACGTGGTTGAGTGCCAAAGCATAAATTACATGCTAGGATGAGCTCGTGTGAGCAACGAGATAAAAATAATAATACGTCTCCGATCACAAATTCTCTTTGCTTGCAAGTGGCTGGGTAACGTATGTAAGAAACCGCCGGTCTGCATGTTGGATTAAGCAGCCAAAATTAAGAAAACCGTGCCGGTCGATGTAGCGTTGCTGTCTGTCGCACTCTGAAAAGGGATCTCCGCCCATGGATTACGTGCCATAAAAAAACGCTGCTCGCAAGTGGCTAGGATAGTAAAATAAGTTGCCAAAAGTAACATCCAATCCCAACTACAGCAAGTGGCTGGCTCTCAAGTAACGCCCCGCCGGCCAATGTAAAGAAATCAACAATCATCGGAGTTACTGCCTATTCTGAGAATCTTACGGTGGGTATACCCACCGTAAGAGCTTTTTTGAATGGCTCATATCTCCGTCGTATGTTGGTTTTGGGTGCCGAACCTATGGATTCCCGGAGGGTTTATGAGTTGAATTAAGTCTTAGAAACTTAGTTTGAATGAATCGGACTCGTTATGACTCTTCGGCAGGACGATGAACTCAGGGGGTAAAAACACTTTTCAGAAATTCCCGTACGGTGGGTTGTACAAAAACTTTTGTTATTGGTAAATATATGGCCTTCCTCGAAGGCCTTTTGGAATTTTGTAGACCTATGTTGTTAAGTTCTCGAGCTGATCTTTCTGCAGTGTCTTGTCAAAATTTTCATTCGAGGTCATCTTGACCCTCAAAATGTCACGCGAAGTGAGGGTAGTATGTCCGTTTATTGCGCTATATGACCTGATTTATATATGATAATTGGTTTGCCGGTTTGGGTTTGGGTTTTCAGGTTAATAAACCCGACTATAGCCGATAGTATCCTTCGCGGATGGTTCTTGGGGGTGTCTAGTGTCGGTTTGATACCATGAACATGACCGATGGGCATGTTCCGGTGCCGGGATAACCGATAAGGTTACGGTTGGTATAGCCACCGTAAGGGGCTCTTACGGTGTGTATACCCACCCTTCTCAGAATAGGCATTACGGAGTAGTACTCGTCGTCACCATACTCATCAAAATGCTCAGCGAACTCCTTTGACGCACCACCATACTCGTGAGAGTCGTAAGCCCCTGCGTCCCAGGCTGCCCACTCCTCTGGGGTGTAATCATCATCGTGCTCTCCTCCTTCAGCGAAAGCTGCCTCGTCCGGAAAATTACCGTGTTCAAACTCTTCTACTGTGGGCTCTGGGAGGGGCTCCACTACAGAATCATCATCAACTTCGGAAATATTCTGCGGTAAAAAGTCTTCCTCAATCGAGGGTTCCAAAACTCCGCCATAAGACTCTAGCTGAAGACCTGTGTCCAACCCAGAACCCTGTTCCAATCGAAGGGTAGAAAAATGCGGTGCGCAAGCCAAGTGGCCATAATACCCCTCTTCCTCCTCCAAATCGTCCTTAGAATCGTCGAAATACCCAATAGGGTACTCCGATCCATCTTCGATCTCACTACTTTCATACTCCTCAAGCTGGCGCTATCCAGAATGCAAATATAAATGCGTTGAGGGAGGGGCATGAATGTAATGTACTTCTGTGCGCACAGGAGGGGCCTGTGGCACAACGTCTCTCACCCTAGGGATACTAGGCGAGGGTCTAGTGGTAATGACCTGGCAAGAAACAGATTTCGAATTCAAATAAATTATGCCGTCACCAACCCCCTTGTCGCAAAAGGATACATCGGAAATCCCGGATTCCACGGTTTCAGGCTCAGCGCCCTGAGCACCACCAACCTGTGTGCTAGCCTCTGAAACAACAATCTGAAGAAAACCAGGTGTAGAAGCCGCCGATGATGCCACCGGAAAATCCGAGCTCTGGAAATGCGAAAGGGCGCGCGCCATAGAATGAATCAGGCTGACATTGCGCGAGCGGTTCAAAGAGTCCAAGTTCTGAAGCTTGCCATCAATAGTCGCTAAGTGAGCCTTAAGCTCCTCACTCGAAGAAATCTGAGACGAATCCATAGAAGAAATATAATACAAACAATGAATCCACGTAAGAAAAATCGTAGAGCACCACCTCGTCGTAACTGCCCAAAGCCGAAACTAACTGCTTCCAGAAAATCCTAGAAACCAAATGCTGGATTCAGTGACCCGTAGGTCATAATTTGCTCTGACTCCGTTTAACTGTGAACAAGGCTACAATTCAAGCAATTGCAATATCTTTATGGCAGGAAAGATTGACCAGTAAATTAACAGGTTGAGCAACAGCTCCTCCAATAGTTACTTCAAGTTAGAACCGCCTCCAAATGGGCAATATTCAAGTCTTATACTTTCAAGTCGCGCAGTTCATATCTCTAATCGATCTGTCCCATGTCGGCTGGCATATCATCATCTGCCACCTATACAAATCCTAATGAGAGAATCTGCATTTGGACAATCCTAATCAAGACAGTTGATTTCATTGTCCCTTGCTGATCTTTGCTTTCTTCCTACGAGGAGCCACGTCAAGCACTTCTTCTTCATCACTGTCACTGCTTATGGAGCATTTCAATTGAGTTATATACTCATGTGTCCAACATCTCGGATATTTCCTAGGTTGCCTCTTCGTCTCTTCAGACACCCCAGCCTTATTCTCACCCATTGAAGTCAATCCAGTATCTGACCCATAAGGTTTCTTCGGTGGTGCATGAACAGTCTCCACCACAGAGGCTGGGGCATCCTCAGATATGGCCTCAGACTCCTGCTCGGTGATAGGCGGATCCTCTGGCTGAACAGGTGAGGTCGGGGATGTGCCCTTTGGCACCCAGATAAGTTCACCCTTCTCATCCATGATCAATTGCAGTCCCAGTCTCTTCAACCTTCGAGCTTCAGCTTGTTCTTCAGCATCGTCAGCTACCAAGTCATCGAACTCGCTGACGCCATCCTCAGTGTCATCATATTCGGGCGAGGCTGGCTCCCATTTCGGACTGGCAGTGTCCATGTCATATGTGACACCCGCGTCATCGTTGTCATCCGAACCTGGTAGCTTCTCCTTACTGTTAGTGACACCCGCGTCATCATTGTCATCAGAATCCGGTAACTTCTCTTTACTCCAGGACACAGCGCCTGTACCCGAATCGTCACTGTCTGTAGGCTCTGAGTGTACAGGCTTACGCCCCGTGTAGGGAATTCCACGATATTCGTCATCGTCAATCACAATCGTCGGATTCCCGCGCCCCATGCTGCTGATCGGTATTGAGAATGGCGCTACCGGCGCCTTCAACTGAGTGGCGTCTTCCAGAAACCAGCCGCCGCCCCTATTACGCTCCCAGCGGCGTAGATAGAGCACCCGAAGGGTGGACGATAATATGCTGCCAGCTATAATCCAGTCCAGGCTTTCGCTCCCCATAGTACGAAGTCAATGGCTCGGGAGTCCCCTTCCGAGCCCATTGCCATTTCACTGCTCCAGTACGCGTAAATACAATATGCCAATCGAATAGTTTGGCATGGCTAGTGTTCCCTGGCACAACTCCTCCCCTCTTAGCTTGTTAGTACAAAGAGATGATAACTCGGAGTCATTTGTACAGCAGCTAAGATCCAGACACCGATCAGCCATGCTTATGGATGCGTGATATGCTTTTCTGATCGAACAGGTGCTCGAAGAGTTGGCGAAGCAATCCAGAGGGCAGAGGGTATACAGCAGCGGAGACTCCCGCTCCTTGTTGCCCAGGATGAGGCCCCAGTTGAGCAGTTTCCGGATGTGATCCCAAAGTCTGTTGGTGAAGGCAAGGAGTATCCATCGTACAGTACCGCAGGTCCACCGGAGGAGGCGACTGCGTCCAGATGCAAGTAGGCTTGCGGTAGCCAGTGCCATACATACAGTAAGAGCAATACAACGGAGTGGGTAACCGACGAACTACAGGTCGAAATCGCAGCGCAAAGGGAAACCTGCCCATCGGATTTTCCATAAACCAGTGCTTGGGTTTGAGGAAGTCGAAGATTTGGAGCGTACGGCGTACACAGGCATCAGCCTGTCGCAGTTGTCGCACCCCTGTGGTCTTAGCCTGACTGTATTCAGTGCACGGTGGGCTAGCCCAGATGACGTCAAAGTAACCAGGCGCGTAACGCTTGAAGTCCCAGTCCTGAACCTTCTCAGCGTAGGTAGGTTGCCAGCGAGGATCATGATCTACGGTGACCACGGTACTCTTCGGATAACATGACAGGAAACTTCTCTCCACACTACCTGTACCACTGAAAAGTACTAGTAGTCGCAACTCGCGTGTCGAGACCACAGAGTCCAGAAGAGCCAGATGCGTCACAAAGGCGTCAGAGGAGCGACAGTATTGTTCCCAAGGTAGGCAGTTGTCCAGAGAAAGAGGTTCCCCTTCATCAGCGGTGTCCAGGAAGGTTAGAGCTCTGGCGCGTTCCCGCCTTTGCTTCCGCTGCATTCTGACCTCCTGTAAGGCTTTTTCGCGGGCTTGTCCTTCTCGGGATAGTCTCTGTTGTTCAAACTCTGTGAGCTGTTCGAGTTCACCCCCGTAGTTCAACAACTCGCGAGTCTTCCAGGAGTCATGAGCATTAGAGTACCCAGTCCAGCGAACCAGAAATTCTTCTACTTCCTTACCTCCTCTCGCAGGTTTCACTCTTCGAGCCAGAATCTTAGACACATGTGTCTGGGATTGTCCATCCACGAGAACCTTGGCAGGAGTAGGGGTTTGCTGACGCAGCGCAAAAGCTTCATCTGCAGTGCGGTATTCCTTGAGGCGATGCTGCGCAAAAACATCGTGAATACGCCATTTAGGGGGTAACTTGAGCCGATAAGCTACCGGAGCACCTTTGTCAATTTCGGGTAGCTCTCGCTGCTGGTCACTGAAGAACCTCTCGGTGATGGGTAAGGGCCCGTGCCAGCGAGGTCCCAGCTTCCTGAAGGATTCGCGGTTCATGATATTTTCCGTGAGATGCTTGGCATCTACCCGGACCAAGTCTCCCAACTGAAAGGATTTGGCGGTGTGACGCTGGTCAAACTGATGTCGCTGGCGTTGCTGTGCCAGTTCCAGCTTAGTGCGGGCGTCCTCTAGTTGAGCCGCGAATTTACTAGCCATCTCGTGGGCAGTACCTTCTCCACCCTTGCGCCTGGAGTGTTGTCCAGCAGCGGCTTGCAGGAACAAGTCCAGTTGCGACATAGGCGAGTGCCCCAAGACCAACTCAAAAGGGGTAAAGCCGGTTACATCGCTCCGCGTATCGTTTATGGCGAACTCCACGTTGGCACACCACAAATCCCAGTCCTCTGGATTGCTGCCTACGAAGGACCTCAGCATGTCTTCTACCACGCGGTTGGTATGTTCAGCTTGTCCGTCCGAACGAGGGTTATAAGGCGTAGTGGAGGCCACTTTGGTTCCCATAAGTCTCATCAATTCCTTCCACATAGCATCCTGAAAACGAGGGTCGCGGTCAGAGACAATCTTCATAGGGGTGCCATGTAGTTTCGAGATGTGGTCGAAGTAGATTCGAGCTATAACCTCAGCGGAGCTGTCCTGGAAGTTCAACGGGATGATGTGAACCATTTTGCTGAGCTTACACGTGAAAGTAGCAAAGGCATCGTGATTCCGCGCCGTGACTGGCAGTCCAGTAACAAAGTCCACACTGACCACTTGCCATAGTCGCGTAGGAATAGTGTGTGGGTTCAGCAATCCATCCGGGTAAGAATTTCTCGGTCGCACCGCTTGACAGATAGCACAAGATGAAACCCAGCGTCCCACATCTTCTGCTGGCCCTTTCCACCAGAAGCGTCGCAGGACTCGTTCCAGAGTTTTGTCCCTGCCCGCGTGTCCAGCGGAAACAGAGGCGTGCGCCTCTTGCAGCACTACCTCACGGCGTGGTGAATCTTCTCCCAGTACCAACTGATAGCGTCCAGCGCTCACCTTCCACAACACATTTCCCACCACGCAGAAGTCACGAGTGCGTTGATGCGGAGCTTCTTAGATTTCTTTCCTTAAAGTCTGTAGGGGGCCAGGTCGCCCATATTCCGCTTGCAGCGCTTTGAGAAACTGACCTCCTGATATCTGCTGATGCAGGTCTCGAACGCTGGCCGCTTCTCCAGTACGCACGATAGGAGGAGGGGAACTCGTCTTCCTTTCCCGCTTGACACGCTGTCGAGCTGGCGGAGCGTACACCACTAGCAGGGGCCAAGGGAGATCCAGAAGGACTCCATCCGGGGCAGCGAACATCTGCACAGGTTCTCCTTGAGCGTCATGGGTAGGAATAATGTACTCCACTCTCATTCCCGCAGATCTGAACAACTGCCGCCACTGTGGCATGCGAGACTGAAAGTCAGGAAGGACAAAGAGAGCTGAAGTATTCTCAGGGTCCAGACGCCATTCTTCCACATATCTCCTCAGAACGGCCTCGATGGTCAAATGGTTGGAGGAGAAGGGAGGATTGCACCAGACGTTCAACCCTCGCCAGTTTTCCTTCAAGCAGTCCGTCCAGAAGCGGTTGACCTGACGATTCTTTCCTCCCAAGTCGCAACAGGCGTCCACCTCGAAAGGTCCATATTCTTGACTCAAGAAGTCGAACATGTCCGCACGGAACTTCCAGTCTTGTCGGTCGCTGGGCTCCAGGAGTCTGGTTGAGGCCTCGCTGCACTTCGGCGTTGCTGAGTAGTCAGCAGGGGTCTTCCTGGGAGAAGGAGGCGAGGATACTGTCAGTTTACCAGAGCGCGTCTGAACTGCCAGGGTTGCTTCCTCGTACCCGGTTTCGGCCAGCTGCAGGGTATGTAAGGCGTCCATCCAGAGTTGAGGGGAGTCCATCCAGGTGAGAGTCCCACTGTACGCGAGGACTGGTTCAGGATCTTTGGTCTTGGCGCTGTTGGACTTGCGCTCCTTCAGCTTGTTGGGATCTACCACTCCCAGGGGCGCGCGTCCTTGGCGAGACTCTTTACCAGCTGCAGGTCGAAACTTGCTGGCAGTGTCTGCGGCCGAGGGAGGTCGCTGCGGTTTCCCAGTAACCGGATGCACAAAGCCAGCTTCTAGCAGTCCTTCTCTCGCGGAAATTTCCTTGTAGTCGGGTCGCCTGGACAGAGCGTCTGGAACCCAGAGTAGCGCCCCAGGGATGTA
>LGRX02005460.1:0-33991 GCA_001247695.2 Cymbomonas tetramitiformis
CAAGCACGAGAGCGCTGCGCCGCCTGTGGGTCCAAGCACGAGAGCGCTGCGCCGCCTGTGGGTGCAAGCACGAGAGCGCTGCGCCGCCTGTGGGTGCAAGCACGAGAGCGCCGCGCCGCCTGTGGGTCCAAGCACGAGAGCGCTGCGCCGCCTGTGGGTCCAAGCACGAGAGCGCTGCGCCGCCTGTGGGTCCAAGCACGAGGCGCTGCGCCGCCTGTGGGACCAAGCACGAGGCGCTGCGCCGCCTGTGGGTGCAAGCACGAGAGCGCTGCGCCGCCTGTGGGTCCAAGCACGAGAGCGCTGCGCCGCCTGTGGGTCCAAGCATGAGAGCGCTGCGCCGCCTGTGGGTCCAAGCACGAGAGCGCTGCGCCGCCTGTGGGACCAAGCACGAGAGCGCTGCGCCGCCTGTGGGTCCAAGCACGAGAGCGCTGCGCCGCCTGCGGGTCCAAGCACGAGAGCGCTGCGCCGCCTGTGGGTCCAAGCATGAGAGCGCTGCGCCGCCTGTGGGTCCAAGCACGAGAGCGCTGCGCCGCCTGTGGGTGCAAGCACGAGAGCGCTGCGCCGCCTGTGGGTGCAAGCACGAGAGCGCCGCGCCGCCTGTGGGTCCAAGCACGAGAGCGCTGCGCCGCCTGTGGGCGGGTCCAAGCACGAGAGCGCTGCGCCGCCTGTGGGTGCAAGCACGAGAGCGCTGCGCCGCCTGTAGGTCCAAGCACGAGAGCGCCGCGCCGCCTGCGGGTCCAAGCACGAGAGCGCTGCGCCGCCTGTGGGTCCAAGCACGATGGTGTCGCGGTGTCTTCGCTGCGAAAGAAGTCCTTTTTCGCAGCCTTTGAAAAGTGCGCTTTGAAAAGTGCGGATGTGAGTGAATTTACCGTTGCTCAACTCGAGTCTTTAACTCTCGCAGAGATACTTGTCCACCGGCCGGCATGCCTTCGTAAGTCCAGCACTTGCAATCAACGTCGTACTGAAGTTTTTCGAAGTTAGCCTTACGCTGAGCTTGTAAGCCGAGAATCGATTGAAGAGTCCCCCAGAGCTGCTGTACTCTCTTGTAGCACTCCGTTTCATATTGGAACCACTCGTCATAGCTTTTCAAGGCCTTCTCCCACTCAATCAACCCGGACTCGTTGTTGGGAAGGGTCGGCTCCGCTGCGCTCTCAGCAACACGGTGGCTATTTTAGATTCCCCAAGTGTCAGGAATGCGAGGATCCCGGATATTGAGTTGCGAATTCGTAGATGACCTCCAAACATACCATTAAAGGGGTTGTTGCTTCTGACGTGCCTGTCACTGAATGTTGCACTAGTGCCTGACGGAGCTTGATATGAGCAACTAACTACTCCCACGCGTTGTTGATCAATGGAAGTGTCACCCCGGATACCTCCTAGCGGCCCCCAAACACGAAGGACCTCCAAGAGGCAAGAGGGCGCCGACTTTCTCACTTGCCAGGGGCGTGTACAGAGCAAGCGGCAAAAGCGCGTGTCCACATGGGAAAGCAGCAGCGCAAAACACATCTCAAGAAGACAAGAACCCACGTGCAGGACGCTCACCCTGACTGCCGGTGGCTGTCGCGGCCGTCGGCGATCCGGACGTTGGATTGGCGGAAGACGGTGCTCCCGATCCCTGGCCCTTGCGTCGCTTCTTTTTGGAATTGAGAGTCAGATCGACGACCGAGGTAGGCTCTCTTTTAGATTTTCTCGCTAAGTCCTGACCAGGCGATGGCTGCGTGCCTCCCTTCGGCTGCGAGCGGCGCCGATCATTGTGGCCCGAAACATCGCTCCTGCTGCGCGATTTGTCCTTTGACCCAGCGACCTACGAATGTGCACCAACAACAGCCTCAAAATAATTTTACAACGGTTCGCACAATTTTACTATTTCCACGAGATTCTTTGGTGCGCCGGTGGCCGCAAAGTTGTCGCCGCAGGCAAGCGATACAAGAAACCGCAATCCTATTGGAGCTTGGAGGAGGCCATAAGGCTCAAAAGTACCTTTCGGGCGTGATCACCCGAGCTATCCTTTATCATAGGGGTCGAATGTTCTGCGGAGGCATGCTCGCTGCTGAATGACGCCACCAGCTCCGCGAGCTTGAACGTTTTGCAATCCGAGCAGCGCTTCACCTGAGCGAATAAGCGTCCCGCTACTCGGTTGAGGCCTTGCCAACTTGCTTGGGGGTTGCACAGTCGAGTAACTAGCTTGACGAAACAGGTTTTGACTAACGAGCTGAGAAACTATTTTCTCGAAACCACGCCCGGGAAAAAGAGGCGAAACGCAATCGCCACGAACCTTGAATCGTTCCCATCCGGCTTCACCGAAGCTCTTGCCATCTGCTCCCCACCGTTGATGCAGAGCCTCGGACGTGTATGGTCCTTTCTTGACAAATTTCCCGTTCTCATCCTTATATACATAGAATAGGTTGTGGTCGGCTTCACCTGAACATGTCTTAGGGGCAGGCGGCATGGTTTCCGGATCCTCCGCTAAAGTATAGTCCTGTCAGCTTTCAGTTGCGTGCTATACTAAACAGTGACCTATGACGTGTTGCAATATTGGTGAGGAATTAAGGTTTTAATAGTCTCTAGGGCCATCGAATGGATTTCCAGTCCCGAAACGCATGCCAGTTTTGAGTGGCTGCTCTTTTCCTTTCGTCAGAATTCACGCAAGGTTTTCAGGTTTCAGGTTTTAGGCCATCGAATATGCAAGTATGAAATATTTTTTGTCGATGTCCGTCGGATGATACATGATTCATCATCAGTTCATCACTTTAGGCCGGATGAAGTGCATCCCTCGCCTGCGTCTGGGGCACATTTTCCCACCAAAAGTGAGGGGGGGGGGAACTGGTCAGTTTTGACCAACTGGTCAGCTTTCCTTAAGTATGTGATCCCATACTTAAGGCTATATGAAAAATCGAAAAGGCGAAAAATTAAAAAGTCGGAAATTGTAATTTTACGGACGGACTTCAAATGTCTAATGTGTACTTTTCACTGTTGAACTCAGCTATAGAGCCCTACAGTATAGTCTGCAAAGGGACCACGAACTGTGATTTTAAGCACAAAATCTGCACATCGCGCATATTTTAAGCCGTCAGATCCCCATACTTAAGGAAATCCTGACCAGTGTACAGTGCGTTGACCAGTCACGCCCAGATTCCTCAGAGATTCTGCCATCATGGGAAAAATGGCTTTGATGGTCTCGCTTGGGATGCCTATGTGGACCCGATAACAGGCATTGGCAAAATCGTTTATGGAAATAATAATAATAATAATAATAATAAAACATTTACGTCGATGAGTAAGGCAACGCCTTCGGAACGATCTACTCGAGTCTGTTCCCCTCATACATGACAGTCTGCTAAGGCAGGAAGCATTCCACAAAGCGTGGAAGCAAGGGTGGCAAAGCACTAATGAAAGCGTGTCTGCCACCAGCGTCGGAAAAAACATCAGCAGGTCGTGGAGCTGATGCACGATGGAGATGGAGGCGGTGTGGGCGGTGGTGGTGATGAAGTGAGAAAAGCCCAGGGGTGCTCCGGCCCCTGGGCCGGTGGTGCCCCCTTAGGGCCGGGGCCCTAAGGGGCCCCAACCCCGTGGGGGCTGGGGGGAGGGTGGGGGTTCACATAGCTGCCTAGCATTTCCCCTGCTGCCTTTACCACATCGGTTACTTTCCTATTTTCCGTGCAAAGTTCCTGAATGTTGGGTGCCTCTTCTACAATGCCACTCTCAGGTAGGGCTCCCGTTTCATGTAATATGCATCTTTCCCTTGCATGACGCCTACACATCTTGGACAGTTTTTTCAAGAGTGTCTTCACCCCACGGTGTGGAACCCCGATCCCTTTGAGCACCTTGCCAAAGCCTTCTGGTAAGTACCCCATGAGAGCAAGTTCCTCCGGCCACTCCACCGCATTAAGGAAGGGGGTTCCTCCTGCATTCCTGTGCCCGCCATCCAAGTGTGCTCCAGGGTACTGGTTTCGTTGTTCCACATTATTCCTGCCCCCCACCCACGGGCACAATCGGGGTGGCAACAGACAGTCCCTCTCACTCAGGACTTGCTCAATCATATCCGGGTGCAGGCCCGTTTCTTTGAGCAATTTGGGGGTGATCTTTTTATGCGGGACTACATTTATGAACCATTGAAGCAACTTGTATTGCATTTTCTCATTATCAAGTTTCTTACTAACAGGACGCCCCATGCTCTCACTGTCAATGGACAATATGACTACATCTGAATACTTATCTTTGTAACATCCCTCCCCTGGCATTGTGTAGGGCCCTTTACCCGACCAATAATCATGTGGAATGAAGGGTATGGTCCCCCTTGGGTATTTGAAGATTAACTTAAAACCCTTACCTGTCCACTTTTTGAGGTTCTTTGGAGACAATGGTAGGATCCAAATTCCCTCAAATCCCTCCGAAGTCCTGGCCGCCTCTAGGCCACGGGACAACGTTTGCATAACAGCAGATGCTTCCCTGAGAACCCCCCCATCAAAGGGTGGGTTCCCATAGACCTTTTTCCCTTTTCCCGTGACACTGTTGACATATGCATCTCTTGCAAGTCCATCCCACCCTATCTTCCCTTTGTGGCAAAAGGGTCTCAACGCCTCCTTCATAGCTGCCGTGGGAATGCACCTCCTTGATTTGATTCCTGGGTGGGAGTTTACAGGGTTACAGAAAAGCTCACATCCGTCCTTTCCTAAGCCTCTCTCATCTATGATGATATCTAATAAGTCTCTTCTTATTGCATAACAATTCTTCGGGTCACCCGACTCAGTATTACATGCTATAAGTGCCGAGTGAATATCATTGGCCCGTTGTGTGTAATTGCTGATCGATGTCTGAGGTGTATCAGTTGCCAGCCTATGCCACTCAACTAACTTCCGAAATTCTTTCTTTTTTATGTATTGTAGGTCTTGGAAGTTGTGACTACCATCATTGTTTGTGTCTATGGGCGCAGCAGCTACTGCTACAGTGCCTTTCCTAGTATTTGACAACCTGTACATGCTAGCCTCTGGTAGGGCAGCAAGTGGTCTAAAGGCTGTTAAGTCATTGTCTATTTCTGCTAAGGGGAAAATTTCGGAGGGGCTGGTGATGCCCCCCCTTGTGTTACTGCCTTCTATTATCAGTCTCGGGTCTCCCGCTGTGGCTTTTCTGATAGTTTCTTTCATTTCCTCCTGCTGGTTTTCCCTTAACTGGTGTAGTTCATTTCCTTCTCCCGGGCAGTTCAGTTGGATGTGTGTGTAGGTGCATTGTGCTGTTGTGCCACATGTCTGGCAGGTCGGGCTTTCACCCATTCCCATCCTATGTGCTCTATGTGGGGATGCCTGTAGGCCTGTGAGTTCCCTGCACCTATAAGCCGTGAAGTACTTGGATGCAATCTTTGATATATCCTTGATTGGTTTCACATGGAAATCCCCCTTTCGATGGGAAAGATAAGGGGAAATCTTCGGCGGTTATGACCACCTTGGAAATGGGCCATAAAGCGGCCAACACTTCAGGAACTGTCAGGGTTATGACCGATGACATATGTGTCATACATGTCATACGTGTCATACGTGTCATACATGTCATACCATGTCATGTCATGTCATGTCATATATTATTATGACAGTCGGTCGTGTCATATATTATTATGACAGTCGACAGTATGGTCGATCATGACTGTACAGGTCGAGTCGCGTCATACATTTATGACAGTCGTCAGTACGGTCGACGATGACTGTACATGTCGCCAGATGATTATGTCATATCATCAGGCATCCCTGTCATCGAGAGTTCGTATGATTGAACTCGAAGATGGCAAAGCAAAGATACATCTTGGAAACAAACCAAGAACCATCTTTAGCTTCCAGCATGCGCGGAACTCGCATGTGCAGCATGAACGAACTAGTCGTTATTACCATGCTGGTCGTTCAACCTACGTCTCGGGTTCACAACCCAATGGCGGTACCATCTAAGATGATGGGTGACGTAGGTATAAAAGTGAGGAAGCGTTGTGCTTCAGCAGATCTTCTCACAGAAGCCTGCACTCATCTCCGCTCATTACTTACGCGTGTGTTACCGTCCCATAACACAGCGCTTTATATCAATATACTGAGGGCTCGCTTATCTAGCCCTGACATAATGGTATTCTCCGACTCGTCAAGGCGACGAACTGAGGACGCATAAAGTGTGAGTGCAGTAGTAGAGATATCGAATTTTGTGTGCGCAGGTTGCGGATCGCATATTTCAAACAGCGTTGCAGTCGCACATATATCAACATATCTCGCATAATATCGACCGCTGCGGAATAAACAGCGAAATCAGTGCGCGAGGAGACATCGTCGCAATCGCATTTGTTCACATACACGCCGTCAGAGATAACAGCGCGAGAAGGTGTGCATACAGCATGCCGATCGCACATATGCGCCGACATCATTCGTAAAATTGTTCGAGATTCGACAAACTGACGCGCATATGCACAATTCGTCATCAGTGTATGTTTCGTATACAAAATGGCATTCGTATCACATGCCGTACATCTCTGCGACGAGATATCATCACTATTCACAGCGCGCACATCAGCGATTCATCAAAGTCGCAATAAATCGCAGTTTGCAGTTTTTGATGCGTATACTGATCTGATCGTCATCGAAAAATCATCATTTCAAATGGTCGCAAAAATCACTTGTCGACGTGCGCATGATTATTTTGCTTGACAGTATATGTATACACCGGGCTAGACGCATCATAACAGATGACGCGCGATGATGGTGTACATAAATGCAGCATGTTACAATATCCGGGATTATCCTGAACGGACGCATGATGACAATATACTGCAGCATGCCATATAATACTCTAATGTTTGCTGAGATACTATACTCTATTCACTGTCAGATTATATCAACCTACAATCATGAGTGTGAACTGCATAAATGCTGTGTGAATAGCTTACACACACACACACGCTCAACATGACAGATCATTGAATACTCTGCAGCAACATCATAGTGTGTGCAAAAAGTCGAGTGTGTGGAGATAATAATACCTGCAGCAACACACACACACACACATACTTGCAGTATACACTATCATGAGTATATACTGAGTGCATGCAGCAGATGTGCATTTCACCACCTGTACATTATTATACTGAGCATCACTGTGATTGTGCATGCATTATTCATACAGCTTGATCACGATACCAGCTGTAATGTACATACCAGTTTGATCACGTTAACAACTGGGACACATGGCATCACATCACAATACATTATACAATGCACAAAGCATACTGCAGTGCATGTAAGCTATATTGGAACCCATGTAAGTGTAAGGTGCCTGAAGGTGATCTTAACACCATAATTAGCTCGACATGCTCTGACGAAGGATTTGGGATGAGCATGTTCGTTCTATGGTGGATCACTGAATGGAATGCTCACCGGAACTACATGTGAAATAAATCAAGCAACTCATTATTGTAAATGAGAGTATACAGGATTACAATAACCCCTAAGCTGATATATATATCATGCTAGATTTATTCAGTACATGGTATACAGATCATCCTGCATGATAAATCATCTTGGTGTATTGTAATACCAGAAGTCACCTACATACAAGTGTGTATAGTAAATAATTCACACACACACTTACAAGTACTAAATCAGCAAGTACCTACACAATGCACACACCACTGACATTACTATGTATAATGACATTCACTGACTCAGTAAGTGAAATGATCAACTATAATGTCAACTATGTGCATGATAATATAGATACCATCCGACAAACACATGTGCGTGTTGGATGTCAGTGATGGCGATAGCTAAGGTAAACAGGATAAAACTACATGCTGAAGGGCTGGATGGAGAATATCTCCAGACCCGAAGGCATTATACAATGCTCAAATAAGCAGCTGGTCACTGCTGAGCATTGTCCATTCGTCTCACATATCAGCTGGAGCAACTACAACAAGTACATTGCATTATGATAGTTGATTCAGAATTGATCAGCTCAATTTGCATGTAACATACAGATCAGTTTTCACATGATTTCTGACAATAGTGTAAAGTGTGTGAACAAACACGCAGTCAAGCACTACAAGTCAAGTGCAACACTCACATATGTCAACCGTGAAACTGTGAAGCTATACACAAGATAATACGAAGTGTTATAGCTTCCGCCGAAAGAATGTGATGACAGCCCCTAAGGTGTCAGATGTGAAATGACAGATGCTATGAACTGTCTGACTACCGAAGTCGATATCGGAGATGGCGCTGATGACAGTGAAGAAGTCATAGTAGTCGAACCGTATCGGTGATGACACAGATGATGATGACACTGTCGGCGTGCCAAATCCAGCACACCACCTCGAGTGAGGTGGGCAGACCAGAATGAATACACTCATACCAATCTCCAGTCCAGACCAGAAGAAACCACAATCATGCCTGCCAGGGCTGAAAACCCCAAAAAGCTGGACAAAGTCCACACGGTCCTGGCAGGCCTATCAGCTCCCTGTCTCTAGTGCCAATCCTCCACCGGGGGAATAGAGTGCTGCTGTGCCCTGAAGGTCCGCACACCGCGGTGTCATGCAGCCGGATGCTTCGTCAGGGATATGACAAGGAGTACCCGAAGGCAGGTCCAGGTCACCCCGTCACCGTCAGACTTACAGACAAGGGAAGATGTAGGGAGGGTCACAGCGGGTGGAGGCAGAGGCTCTCACGTACGAGACAGGTGCCGGTCACGGTTCCCCGAAGGGTACATAAGGTCGTAGGAGTCAAGGTACGGCATGCAACATTCACATAACAGGTCTTGTGCATGCTTGCTAAACCTCTAGGCTAACTGTCATTCTATCGGTTGGTTGTTTTCTGCATATATTCTCAAACCCAAATCATAAAGTACCTGCAACAAAGTACCTGCAAAGCACAGTCAGAAACAAAACCCAAAACAGGACAAATCAGAGGGTACTCACAGTCAGATCATGCTGCTGCTTTCTGAGTAGGCCTCCATGTCGAAAATCCAAAAGATCTGGCAGCCTGAATCACTGCCTTTTGCATATCCATGTAGCTGTCAAAGAGCATGTTGAAGTAGGGCACGGTGTTCTTGGTGGGAGGAACTGGCTTGGTGTAGGGGTCAGCCAAGTTCTTCTCCGAAGGCACCCTCCAGCATATGATCCAGCCCAGTCTGACAAAGTCTCTGAGCATATGGAATCTGACCAGAACATGCTTGATCTTCTGGGACAGTGGGATATTTTCAGCAATAGACCTGCATGCATCATTATCCAGGAGAAGAGGAACCGGAAGCTCCAATCTGGGGCAGGTTGCTGAAGCTGGAAGGTATTCTGTGCTTCTCATATTCTGATAGTCCACTGGCCTGCGGTCTGAATCTGAATAAATCTCGAGCTCATCTGTCACTGACTTGCCATCAGGCCTGACACCACCGACTCCTGTACCCTTAGGTGTAGTGTAATCCAGGAGTTTAGTCAGGAGAGTCCCCGGCTGTAATCCAGGGTAGCTGAATGCAATGTCAGTGGCGACCCTCTCGGCCTCAGTGATCTCAGAATAACGACGATCGCTCTTAATTGGAAGATGCGCTCTAAATTGGAAGATTTTTTGAAGGTCATTGTTTTGATGTTTTTTACATTATTTTAAACATATCATGCCCAAAAAATAGGGTGGTTATAATTTTGGAAGTTTTTCTCATCGTATGAGGCGGGGTTTTCAGAATTCTTACGCGTGACTCTTAGGCATATTGAGGAGTGTTCCAAAAATCCACATATGGTATTAGATCGAGATTAAAGGTTATAAAATGGAAGTAAAAAGGGAAAAATATGTACCTGTTTATCGTATGTTTGATATTTTCATCGATTTCAGCACAATTTTGCCAAAACCCCCTCAAACCCTATGCTTTATCACACGCGTATTCACAAAGGGCGGGTAACATATGTAAAGGTTCTTGCTAATGGACCCGTCACGTGCTATGTTATAATGTAGTTTGCCATAAAACATATTTGAACAAATAAACTATCAAGCACTTGCATCTCCGTGCAGATTTCTGGAGCAAATGGCCCTCTAGCGGGGGAAACCCTAAGTGGTAACACCAATTTAGGGTGTAAGCACAACCACATGTGTACATGCATGCACATACGAACTCTTGACTGCACTTATTTACTCTTCAGAGTTCTCCAGCAGTGCTTTTAAAAGCTCAGCTTTCTCCTCACAACCTGGAATTCCGCCTTGAACACCAGATTTTGCGGTCTCATCCCAGCATGTCAACACCTCGTTCACGTCAAATGTAGACTTCATGCGAAGGGTGCGGGCACCCCGTACGAAAGCTCCAGCCTCACAGAGTTGTTCTACCGTCTCGAACGTTCTCCGTGACTGTGCTGGCAACCAGAACTGCCAGGTTATCTCCTTCCGTGAGGCATGCTGCCCCACCACCTCCACGAAATGGAGTGGGAGTGACTTACCGCCGTCCGGGAGCATAACGTTGAACCAACACTTGTCGCTGGCTTCCCCGCCTGCAACGGTCACGGCATAGCTGCCCACAGTCATGTCCTCGAACCGGTAGTCGGCTGCCAAGTGTTCCTTCTGCGATGCCAAACGCATCCCACGGTCATATAGACTCTCGTCAACACCGGAGGAGTGCTCATCGTCGCCATCATCCGTGCCCTCACTGCTGCTGGGCTGTTTCTGCTGTTTTGGCTGCTTTCCAGGCTTCTTCTTGCGCGCTGCAACCTGCCGACTCCGACTGCGAGTGGCAAGATCCATCTCCATATCAGTATCATCGCTGTCGCCTTCGGAGGCGGGTGAAGTTCTGCGCGCCCTGTTTTGCCTTTGTGCGCCTGAAAACCTCTTGCGAGCAGCAGGTGGATCTCCTCTCCGACTCCTCTTTCCATTTGCTTCACGCACACCTGCCTCTGCACGAACTGCGGGAGCTTCTTCACCAGCTTCTTCTGCCTCTGCACGAACTGCGGGAGCTTCTTCACCAGCATCTTCTGCCTTCAAAAGCTGGATCAGGCGTTCCAACTTCTTGGTCTTGGTCGTAAGACCCCGCAGTTCAGCATTCCGCTCAGATAACACTCGGTGTAAGTGTTTATCCTCGTACCTGCGTAAGCGAACCCTAGTTTGAAACTTCTCTATACACTTCGTATTATCTTCGCATACTCTTACACCGCAATGACGGACTCTCACGACGACGAGACTAGAATCCTGAGGGAAGTTTTTCCCTGGATGAGTGAGGGTTTTCTTAGCGAAAATCAAGAACAAGGAACGACCTCTTCTACCGTCGTTCCGAACACACCAGGAACAACGGACTCGGACGACGAGGTTACAATCTTGCGGCAGGTTTTTCCTTGGTTGCAAAGCTCCACAACAGCGACACCTGAAGACGAAGCGACGACTTCTTCTACCGGGAATCAAAGGACTCCCGCAACACAGGAGCAAGCCGCCACCACCACCAACTCGGAAAGAGAGGAAGGAAACAAGTGCGTCGTCTGCTTAGAAATAGTTTTCCCCGCGGAAACGTGGGTTTCAGGGTTAGGATGTGACTGCAAAAACGTGCTGTATCATCACCCTTGTTTCCAGGCCTACTTGGCAAGTTGCACGGATATTGCAAAATGCCCTTGTTGTAGGAAGATCTGGAGCTAGAACAAGAAACCTACCTGACTTTGCTTAGACACTTGAAGGACAATAATGACAAAATAAATATAAATAAGGTATAAATGAGATCGCACTAGGCTGGTAAACGGTCGTCTTACCTTCTGGAAATCAGCTCAGTACAATACTTGGCCTCGCGCATAAAAGCCACAACCTCGTTGATGTCAATATTTTTCAGGACTTCTTTCTCCACCACTTGTTTCTTATGCGTCACGCCGTCGAAACATACATTGAACTGCTCCGCCTTAGCATACCGCGTCTTCAAGATCCCATCGCATTTGACTGTAGATGCGCGGGTATGCGCACGTGTCAGCAGCAGTGAAAGGTCCCACTTCGGAGGTAATCGCTCGGGATGTCGCTCTCGCACGGCCTCCACCTTCAAAGGCAAGGGGAAGGTTGCTTTCAATTCCTCGTGTCGTTGTTGGCTCACCAGATCTGGCGTTGCGGCTCGGAGTCCCAATAGACAGCTCCGCGTTGTTTGCTCCATGTCCAATACCTTGTTTCCCTTCCCCTTGCGCTTCCATTCCGGGTTGTCCATATAGCCCGGGGCGGAGTCGACGTCGGGATAACTGGTACAAATAATCAGCCCAAGGTTCGGGTCCTCGTCCACGCCACTTGGTAGCCATTCCTTGAACCTGTCACCAAACTTGTACTTCGCTCGGACGAGCTTGTCCGGAGCGACGTAAAAGCACCAAGTATGCACCTTGCGGTCTCGTCCAGCGTGGCCACCAAACTCTTCGTTCAAGTGCGGGTCGATCCACGATTTGAAGTCCAAGTTGCAGCCGACGACGTACGTGTGCTTGTTGATGGTTGTTATCGTCCAGGCAAAGAGAAAGGCAATCCATTGTTCCAAAGATATGAACCAGTGGCCTTTTTTATCCGCGGTCTTACCCCACAACAGCATCTTCAGCAACCCGAAAAAGCCATCGACGTCGTTGTGGGAGTGGCCTACGGGCAGACGGTGTAGGTAGATCTCTTTGTACAGCCCGTGGTGAACCAGGATGCAGAAGAAGGCGAAAACATGCCGGTTCCAGTTTTCCGACCCTCCGTCCATTTGCACGTGGCATGTTTGCCGAAAGTGCCGCTCCGTGTTCTCCACCACATACCGTAGCAGAATATTGAGCGTCGTGAGGCACATGTTCACGTCTTTGCCAGGAACCCATGGCATAAGTAAACACATGCACAACACCGTGCCGTGCATCACGACTGCTTGCAGATGAAGTGAAGGTGGAAGAAACTTCCAGCTTTGTCGCTCATCGCCTTGACCTTCACGGGGAAGTGCGGACAAACGGTGTTGTTGTTTGCCGCCCCGTCGAAACAATACGAGTCACTGATGCCGAACTGGTTGGCACTATCAGCACGGGTGTTATTGTACTGAGCTCTCTCATTTCGATAATCACTCCGGTGCGCGTCGTTAAGCGTCTTCCAGTCCTCCAGGTCCTCCAAGTCCTTTACAGCACGGCGCTGCTTCGTCAAGATTTCGCATGTCGTGCACTTACCTGCACAATCCTTCCGCTTGCGCATGGTAATATGCTTCGCGCGGAGGTACTCGCGCAGATACTTGCGAAACTGCGTGATTTTAACCTGATAAACGCCGCGACGCATAAGCTTGTATGCGGCATAACAATCGGCTGGTCGGATCGGATTCATTTGGAGTTTGCCGTTTTGAGGTTGTGGCTCCGCCAACGGCAACAGCTCGTGAGCAGCGTACTCCAAGAAATACGTCCAGTTCAGGTTCGTCGGGTCGTTGTACAGCGTCAAATTCCTCTTCCTTGTGCTCTCCAGCATGCCGCCCCCACAAACGTGCGCGTGCCACTTGAACCATGTGCTTTCGGGAATAAAGTGCAGTCGTCGAAACGCATCCTTGCAGACTTTCTTGCCCAGGAACGTCAGCGAGTCGAACATCTCTATTTCAAGCTTCTGCGATCCGGGCTTGAACCTACGCGCACGAGTGAGCTCCGCGACGATGTTCTCCTTGAACTGGCGACCGTTTAGCGTAGACTTCTCACGTAAGTACGCCTGCACGGGACGATACTCGAATTGGGACAGACAGCGCCTCCCACACCTGCATTCGTTGGCGGGGTCCATCAGATCCCCGATCTTTGTCACGCTTTCCGCAGTATTGTTGGGCCCATATCCCGACGTTTTGGATTCTGCTTCCGGTTCGGAACGCTTCGCCTTTCTTGGGTTGATGGTTTTCGTCTTGCAAATAAAGTCTTCCACCGTTTCATAGTAATAATCTTCTGAACCAGAAGAATTAGACGAAGCGCTAAGCTCAGATTCGCCTTCAGAGCACGACGAGCATAACATATTTCCTTCCTTCCCGCTTTAGCGACTTGGCGCCTTCTCAAATGTTTAAGCTTCAAAGTTTCAAAACTAATGACCGGCGCGACGTTCCAGGCGTTCGAGCGTTTGATTGCATTTCAATCGTCACATGTAGTCAGATCGCACTAGTCACATCACTAGTGCGATCTGATTTCGCACTAGTCGCGCGACTAGTACGGACTAGTGGCGTGAGTAGTGCGTTAATAGTGTGGTACTAGCGCGGTCCTCGCGATATGCTATCTTTAAGAGTTGATTTTCACTATCGCAAGTATACTTTTCTGTGGACACAACTTTTTATCTTCTTTCTTCTCACTTACCATACTCCTACGTAATCATGTCTGACGAAAAACTCTTTGGTGAAGGCTTCAAAGCGCAATCGGTGGAAGACCTTGACAACAGCGGCACACAAGAGGTCCGACACTGCGCCAAGATCCTTAAACGCTTGTTGACGGACGAGCAGCTGCAAACGATTTTCCCCATTTCGGGGAACAAAAGTCAACTGTCCGGAACGGGGTCGGAGGTGTTGCTCACTCCCGATATCATTGAGAACTGTTTTGAACACTACACGCCGGACGACGCGGCGTGTTACCGCAACCTGGCGTCGTGGCAATTTTTGAAATCGGTGACGCAAACCCAGTTCGTGGAAAAGCTGGAGGAGGCGGAGAAACGAGGCACAAAACCAGGATTGTTTGATATTTTCAGCAAGGGGGACGCGGCGGAGAAGAAGGAGGAGGCGAAGAAGGAGGGCGAAGGGGAGGATGAGGACGAGGATGAGGACGAGGATGAGGACGAGGTGGAGGACGACCAACAGGACGAAATTGAGATCCACTGCGCACAGCCCGCCGCAGAGGACCCAGAGAAGAAGTACACGACCTTCGCAACTAAGAACGGTTTTGAGGTGATGTACAAGCTGGACGAGGACGGGGTCCAGCAGCCCGCTGGACTCGAGAAATCGGACGAGGACAACGACCGGTTGGTTCTCTGGAACTACGCAGAGAACTTGGCGATGAAGCCGGCGCTCACATTGGTGCGAGTGCATCAGTATATGCCGCATTCTGAAAGGCATCTGGTGCACGCCATTAAAGAGTACAAAGTCCCCAAGCAACCGGCGGAAGAGACCGTCGACTTTGATATGGAAAACTACCGCATCCTGGAGACGGCGCCAGCAGCAGCCCTGCCAGAGCCAGCAGCAGAAGAAGCAGAAGCAAATGCAGAAGCAGGAGCAGCCCCAGCAGCAGAAGCAAAACCAGAAGCAGCAGCAGCCCCAGCAGCAGAAGCAAAAGCAGAAGCAACAACAGAAGCAGCAGCAGTGAGCAGCAGAAGCAAAAGCAGAAGCAGCAGCAGTAGCAGCCCCAGCAGCAGAAGCAAAAGCAGAAGCAGCAGCAGCAGCAGCAGCAGCAGCAGCAGAAGCAAAAGCAGAAGCAGCAGCAGCTTATGGACACGGGCATGAAGCAAAACCAGAAGCAGCAGCAGCAGCCCCAGCAGCCCCAGCAGCAGAAGCAGCAGGAGAAGCAACACTAGCCCAAGCAACAGCAGGATTGATCGCAGCAGCAGCAGCAGCAGCAGCACACACAGAGGAGTCTGACAGCGAGACCGTCAGCCAGAACTTGCTGGGAGGAAAGGCGGTGGATGAGAAGGAAACGCCATCGCCAGGTGAGGACGACCTGTCCAATATCCGTGTGTTAATGCCCGAAGGATGGGAGAGGGACATGGAAACGGAAGGGTTTTGCGTGGCACGGGTTGAGGGCGTCGAAGTTTCCCCTCAGGAGCACGATGGATGCGTGACCGGGGAGTGGTTGAATAACTTCGCCGACCTGAATTCAGAGGACCGGGATGCACGCTACGACAGTAGTAGGTGGATAGGAGACGTGGATCGGAGGTGTTTTCTGGGGAGGATGATTGCGGAGGTAGGGAGGCAGGTCATTGCAAACCCAGGGTGGAAGCGCACGACCGTGCGACCGGACGTACTTCGCAAGGGGAAAGGTGGGATGTCTGCGTTGCTGACGCTGCCCGGGGCTGATCTGCAGAGCCCGCATTTAGACGGCACAGAACTATCCCTTATTTTTTGCTTCACTCCAGGGTACCCTGTGGGGATATTTCCGGGTTCTCACATGCGGTGTGGTGCAACGGAGTCCCTTTTTGTAGGGCAGGCATATGAGGTATTAATGTTCCGGCGTGGGGTTTTCCACTTTGGGGAAGCCTACCCTGGCTGTTCCTGGCCGACGATTCCGTCGAACGCCGTAAAGCTGGGGCCGAACGTCCGTCGGGGGGCACATTCGTACGTGGATAGGTCATCGGATGTGCCCGTGTACAACCTGACAGAGTTTACGGTGGAGTACGCAGCTCGCCGGCGAAGCAGGCGCTTGGAAGGCGAGGACGTTGCCAACCTCTTGGGCGTGGACTACAACGTCATCTTCGACGGGGGCCTCGCAATGTTGGGCTCCGAAGTGGTCATCCTCCAGTCTTCTGTCACGGAGGAGAAGGTGGAGGTCGGCGTGATGGAGACGGGCGCCCTCAAGACGGTGCCCAGGGCGGAGCTGCAGCCGGTGACGAAAGCGGGCATTCCCATGAAGGGGAATTTCGTCACCCGGTTTTACGGGCCGAAGAGCGGCCTTATGGACACGGGCATCAAGCTGCAGGTCTTCGGGGGGGCGGACGTGCTGTACCCCGACAAGACATCGGGCCTGGTCTGCACGGGAATGCCCGTGCTCCTGAAAGAGGACTACGAAAACCTGCCCATGGCGCACGGTGGGGTGCTGCGCCTGGGGTATGTGCTGCGCACCAACGGCGGCCAGACGCAGGGCCTGGTGTTCCTGCAAAAAAGCTCGGGGTTTGAGGGGTGGGACTTCCAGGTGCTGCAGTTGCCATTGGGACGTGGATCGGAGGCACTGCTGGTGAGGGACGAGAAGTTCATGGCCCTTCACCCCCGCGGCAGCAGCAGCAGCAGCAGCAGCAGCAGCAGAAGCTCCCAGGGACGTCAGATTGCCTTGACGCAGGCTGACCTGGAGAAGGAAAAGCGCAGCTTGATGGCGTTCCGGTACGCCTTTTCTCAGGCAATGGGCGTGATCATTCAGCGGACGCGGGATGCGGCCAAGATGACCGTGGCGCAGATCAGCCGCGAGGGGGCTGGCGGTGGGGGAAAAGGTGGGGCGCTGACCACCAAGACCCTGCAAAGGGGTATGGCCAGGGAGGTGATCACCTTCAAGTGGTCAGGCAACCAGGAAGACGGATGCAACTTCCCGAAGCCTGAGGAGCAGAAGGCCAAGAGCGCGCAGAAGACAAGGGCGAAGAGCGTGAGCGGCCACAAGCGGCAGCGGGAGGAGAAGGTCGCGGCGGAGGAGGAAAAGGCGAAGCAGGCGAAATTGTTGGAGGATGCGGAGAAGATCAAGTACGCCGAGAAGCTCCGCCTGATCGAGCTGAAGGCGAAGCATGCGGAGGAGAAGGCGCGGAGTTTGGAGAGGGCGATCGGGGGAGCCACTCCAGCTCGGGGGGCCACGGAGGAGCAGGTGAAGCAGGCCGTGCTCTTGAAGGAGAAGGAGCTCCGGGCGGAGTTGGCGGAGGCCGAGCGGCAAAAGGAGGCGAAGGTGTGCGAGGAGCTTCGCCGTCAGTTGGAGCAGCAGGGGAAGGAGCGGCTCCAACTGACGGCCGAGTCCGCGGAGGAGCGAGGCCGGCGGATGGCGGCTGAGCATTTCACCGCGCTGCTGGGGGAGAAGGACGAGAGACACACGTCCGACCTCAAGCAGGCGTTCGCCTGCAACGCCGACCTGGCGAAGGAACAGTTGAGCAGACAGGGCGCCCATATGGCGCTCATGTTCAACATGTATTCGCAGTTCACCAGCCTGGCGGCCGGTCGGTCGGGCCAAGGGGAGAACTCCGCCGCCCACGAAGGTATGGTGGCGTGTACCCAGCACCTGCTGAGCAACACGGAGCAGGGAGGCCAAAAAGGGAAGCTCAAGGAGCTCATGGCTCCCCCGGCGGTCCCCGGAAAAAGGACCCCGGAAAAACCCCCGCAGAAAAAGATGCGCGCAGACGAGGTCCGCGCATTTTTATCGGCTTGCCAGAAGGCTGCAAAACAACTCGCAGCCGATCTGAAGAGCGAGAACGCCGATACGGTGGCGGCTGCGGAGATCGAGCTCAACATCCACAAGGAGATCGTCTCGGGGGGTGTTGATCCCGAAGAAGGCGAGGAGGGCAAGTCCGAGAAGATCCTCGAGCTTTTCCACTCGATGGCGGAGAAGTAGTTGCTATTTAGTTTTGCTATTGTTTACTACTTGACAGTACACTTCAAAATAAGTGCATCCCACAAGCTTTTGTTGCTGACTTGTTTGCCACAAGCATCCGTTCTTGACTTGTTTCCCATGCATGCACAGCTCATGATCATGTTTAGTATCATTTCATAAGCATATAACAAACTATAACTCAAACCACTCCGAACTTGCTATCTGTTTCGCACGATCACGGGTTAGTCGGGTACATACGTAAGGAAACCCTATCCAATTCAAGCGACACACGGCCGTACGGGGCACCCGGCGATGAACCAACGACATTCCGGTCATTCATGATCATTTTGGAAGCATTTCATAAGCATATAACAAACTATAACTCAAACCACTCCGAACTTGCTATCTGTTTCGCACTATCACGGGTTAGTCGGGTACATACGTAAGGAAACCCTATCCAATTCAAGCGACACACGGCCGTACGGGGCACCCGGCGATGAACCAACGACATTCCGGTCACTCATGATCATTTTGGAAGCATTTCATAAGCATATAACAAACTATAACTCAAACCACTCCGAACTTGCTATCTGTTTCGCACTATCACGGGTTAGTCGGGTACATACGTAAGGAAACCCTATCCAATTCAAGCGACACACGGCCGTACGGGGCACCCGGCGATGAACCAACGACATTCCGGTCACTCATGATCATTTTGGAAGCATTTCATAAGCATATAACAAACTATATTATTATATCATGCTAAATCGTCATGACATGATAATACTATGGGCAACAACCCTAAAACTGTAGGGCAACAACCCAAAAACTGCAGGGCTACAACCCAAGGACTGTAGGGCTGCAACCCTAAAACTGTAACAGCTGATTCCTATAAGGAATGCATGCTGAATGAGGTATTGGCAATTGACAACTGCCGCTGTATCACACACTTCCTTGAGGGGGGAAGAAGGTGGATATATGTACATGCATAACCTCATCATAATATACAGATATACCATATATAACATAGGTATATATATATCTTCACACACTCAGTTAGCTGAAGAGATTTTGGTGTTGTGTTTTGTCTTTATTAGATGGCAGAAGCGGAAGATCCAGATATTCCACCCATCAATGCAGATCCGTCTACATGGTTCTTTGACATCTTAGGCTCATATGATGCATATAGTCGTTTCAAGATCCCGAAATGGCACGCTGGTTATGATAATACCCAGACCAGATTCGACAAGATAGGGTTCTTCGACAATATCAGCCGAATGAAGCCTGATATGAGCAGATATCGAGATCCTGAAAACGAGCCTCAGGAACCAGATGAAGAATATACTGCAGACAATCCTCCAATGATTTTCACAGATCCAGATACAACACCAGCACCAGTTCCATCCAGTTTGGTTCCCAAAGTGAAAATGGCACCACCAAATCAGTATAAATCAGGAATGGACGCAGAGGTTTGGTTGGAAACCGTGGATAGATACTTCCAATTCACGTATCCAGGAGTTCCAGATAAAGACCTGATCACAGTTTTCCTGACCCTCATACAGAATAATGATCGACACTATTTTCAGGTCGTGGCAAATCAACCAGATGCCACATTTGCAGGAATCAGAGAGATTTTCCTCAGACAGTTTGGTAACCCCCATAAAAGATCAGTGGCTAAAAAACACCTAATGTCACTGAAACAGGAAAACCAGACTTTTTCAGATTATCTACGCACATTCACTTCACTGGCTGCACTGGCAGCAGTTGAACTGGAAGATGTGTTGATAAAGGACAGATTCGTCAACAGCGTAGATCCGGAACTTCGCAGACAGTTTCATTTACGATTCCTGACAGAGACAGAAAGGAATAATATGTCGTGGTCACTAACCACACAGATATTGCTCGACTTGAACTATGTTGTTCATTCGAAGCAATCAGAGACTCTTCATTATCGAGGGCAGAAGGAACAGTCATCTGGAGGGCCAGCCAAAAAGGATAAGGACAGAGGACGTGGCAATAAGCCATATGACAGATCCAAAAATCAGAATTGGAAACAGAATGACAGTCAGAAGTCCAATCAGAATAGGAATAAAGGAAAAAGTGGCAAAGGCAAGGGGAAAGGAAAAGGAAAAGGACAATCACAGAAACAGAATCAGAATAAGACTTGCCATCGTTGTGATCGACCAGGTCACATCGAGAAGGATTGTTGGGCCACCACTACCAATGATGGAAAGCAGATCAAAGGCAAGCCACTAGCACAGAATCCCTTTCAGAATCAGAGACAGCCACAGAAGAATCAGGGTGCAAAAGATGGGTCTAACAAACTCATTAACACAATCAACACCCTGGTCAAGGAACTAAAAAATCAGCATAGTATCAATGCGGCAGTTGCAACTTCAGATCCAGCAGCTCCAGTTCCAGCAGCTCCAGCTCAGGGAAACTCTCCGGGTACTGCACAAGTACCGGTGATGAGAGCACCCCGAGGGTAGATCAGCCAGAAAATGCCACTGAAGCAAGTGGCCAGATTGAGAGTATTTCAGAGGAAGTCCTATCCAGACTGACACTACAGTTTCAGCGGATGGATAATCCCACAGAAAACATCGCACAGATGCAATCTCAGACAGCACAGCTGAAATCGCAGAAAAAGCTGTTGCTGTATAAGGGGAAAGTCCATGGACAGAATACTCACATTTTGGTTGATCCAGGAGCCACATCATCTTTTATCGACAGACAATTTGCTTCTCGGCTGGGTATATCACCATCAGATTCATCATCATTCTCGGTGGGGTTGGCTGGAGGAAGCCAATTACCCTGTACATCCTATCTTCCCAATGCTACATTCACGCTGGGCAAGTATAAGGATTCAGTAGATCTCTACATCATTGACATGAAACCATTCACTGTCATTCTGGGTCAAGATACATTGGTTGGAGAGGAGGAATCCACATATTGACTTTCAGACCAAAAATCTGACGATCACTAGGAAGCATTCATCAGGCTCCAGTATTCGCACAGTATTGTCCAGAGTTGAGCAGACTCCAGACTCAGATGGCCTTCCTGAAATGGGATTGGTCAGTGCCACCACTATGAGGAAACATCTCCGTCGCATTCGATCCAGTGGTTCGGCTGAAGAAGCCGTAGCATATCTCTTTTTCCTCTCCGAGGTCGATGGTGAATTGGTCTTTGCAGCATCAGATTCAGACACCACAATGGAAGACCTCGAGGTCACAGCAGCACGTGATCAAGTGAGAGAAGACTTTTCAGACGTTTTCCAAGAGGATCTTCCGGCTGGTCATAGGCCAGAGCGGTTTGAAGGTGGATATCATAGAATCAACATCGAACCTGGACATAAGCCTCCTTCACAGCCAGTACGCACCATTCCAGCACCCATGATGGAGGAACTCAAACGGCAAATCATCAAATATGTCGAGTTGGGTATCCTTCGTCCATCATCATCGCCATATGGATGCCCAATCATTTTCGCTCCTAAGCCAGGGGGAAAGTGGAGGATGTGTTGTGATTATCGTGCCCTGAATAACATCACCATCAAGGACACGTATCCACTACCACCACATGACACCCTACTAGAGCAGCTGAAGGGATCAAGATGGTTCAGTAGATTTGATTTCAACCAGTTCTTTCACCAAATCACCATTCATCCGGATGATATACATAAAACTGCTATTCGCACCAGATACGGTTCTTATGAATGGACAGTTATGCCTTTCGGATTGACCAATGCTCCTGCAACAGCACTTCGTGTAGGAAATCGGGCATTCTTTGATTTCATCGACCAGTTCCTTGTCATATTCATGGACGACACTATTGTATACAGTCCAGATTTTGACAGTCATTTGAAGCATGTTCGACAGTTCCTCCAGCGTTGCAGAGATCACCAGTTCTTCATTAGGCCTTCCAAGGTGGAGTTGTTCGTCAAATCTATAGATTTTATCGGACATCACATATCTGAAGCAGGCCTATCCATCATCGAAGACAGGATCAGAGCAGTCATGGCAATTCAGCCTCCAGTGTCTTATGGTCCTACCGTTGGAAAGCAGCCTCTACGCCGTATGGCTAAAGATGGCAAGTCATCCCTTCGGTCATTCTTGGGCATGGTTGGTCAATTTAGGAGATTCATACCAAAGTTCTCCAAAGTTGCCGAACCTCTCAATCGTCTCCTTAAAGATAATGCAGAGTTTGTCTGGGAATCTGAGCAGCAGCAGGCATTTGATAACCTCAAAAGTGCCATCTGTAACGCTCCAGTACTACAGCTTCCAGATCAGAAACTGCCATCTATTATGGAGGTCGATGGATCAGGCACACACGTTGGTCAAGTGATACTCCAGGATCAAGGAAAAGGTATGAAGCCATGTGGTTATCACAGCGTCACTCTATCCGATACACAGAGACGTTGGCCTATTCCTGAGATCGAGCTATTTGCCATTGTGGAAGGCTTCCGATTCTTTCGCCACATCTTGTTGGGAGCTCCTGAGACTATTGTACGCTCAGATCATCAGCCACTGGTTTATTTCCAGACCAAATCCACACTGAGCCCCAAACAGGCACGGTGGTTGGATGAGCTCTCTGAGTACAACTTCCGTATAGAGCACATTGCTGGCGATAAGAATAAGGTTGCAGACGCACTCACGCGTATCTCTACACTTTTTGAACTTACTGATTGTCTTCAACACATGGACATCAGTGAAGTCATTCCATCCGCAGATCCTACATTCATTGCTCTTTTATCTTCTTCATCAGCTCATCAGCTACACGACATCATTATATCCGAATATGATCGTGACACATTTGCACAGACTATTTTGGCTAAGCTGACATCATCGACTTCATCACAGTCAGTCAGCAGCTACAGCTTCGAGCTCATTCAGGGGTTGATCTATCGTAAGACCATATATGGCAGACAGCTGTACATTCCACCAACAGCTAAAGTCCCCACAGATGACGGTGAGATCACACAACTTCGTCACATTCTTCTTCATGAGTGCCACTCAGCCACTATTTCTGGTCATGTAGGCAAAAATCGCATGCTTCATCTTCTGCGTAGCCGGTATTATTGGCCAGGAATGACAACGGCAGCTATCAAGTACATTCGGGAGTGCCCCGTTTGTCAGCGCCAGAAAACGAGGCGACACAAGCCTTATGGTCAGGCACACATACGATATTCTGTGCCTAAGACAAAATGGCTTGATGTATCTCTTGATTGGATCACTGATCTGCCTATCACCACTAATGGGCACGACAGTATATTTGTGGTAATGTGCCAATTCTCTCATCGTTGTCATCTCATTCCCTTCAGCATGACCTGGACAGCTCAGCATACTGCTTCCATCTATATGCAGCATATCTTCAAGCTCCATGGTCTTCCGAGGAACATCATCTCAGATCGAGACACCAGATTCACCTCTACATTCTGGCAAACACTGTGGAAATCTACTGGTACGAGATTGTCCATGACATCGTCACACCATCCACAGTCGAATGCTGCCAATGAGAGAAGCCATGCCTTCATTGAGGATATCCTCAGGTAAATTTCAGATTGTTGATTCATGATTTGATTTCACCATCCTCTGGTTTACAAACTGATTAGTAGCATTTTCATTTTCAGGTGTTGTTGCAATGATACTTCAGCCAATTCGTGGGAGGACAAGTTGCCTCTGGTGGAGTTTGCAATTAACAATACCGTTTCTGCATCAACTGGTTATTCACCATTTTATCTCGACTCGATGGCGCAACCACTCTCGCCTCATGATCTGGTTATTACTATTCCGCCAGAAGCTCCTGTTCCAATACAAGAAGCTATTCGAGATCATTTTGACCAGTACTCGGCTGTTCATGCCAACGCGGTAGACAACATTTTCCGAGCAGCAGAAATTAGCCAAGCCAGATTCAATAAGACTCACATGCCTAAGCAGTTCGCAGTCGGGCAGAAAGTTCTTTTACGGACCGAGTTTATTCAATGGACTGGTTTGACAGAGGCAGGCAGACACTTTAAGCAGCCATATATTGGGCCGTTCACTATTTCCAAAGTGCTTAGCCAGACCTTGTGCTCCGAATATATCAAAGATAAATATCTTGGCAATATTTCTACGCAATTACGTGCGCTAGAACGCACGGGAAGCCGTTGGCTGTTTAGCATGTATTGGGTTTGGAAACATTCGAACCCTTGAAGCCCAATAGATCTGCCAAAGAAATAAATTGATGGTTTTGCCAACAAGTTATCTCAGGCCTTGAGCTTCTGAGAACTGAAAGGTATATATCTTGTAAATATTTGGGCATAGTTTAGCGCGCTATAACGCACGGGAAGTATTTTTCAATTTGGCATGTATTAACGACGATCGCTCTTAATTGGAAGATGCGCTTTGAATTGGAAGATTTTTTGAAGGTCATTGTTTTGAAGTTTTTTACATTATTTTAAACATATCATGCCCAAAAAATAGGGTGGTTATAATTTTGGAAGTTTTTCTCATCGTACGAGGCGGGGTTTTCAGAATTCTTACGATCGCACTAGTCACATCACTAGTGCGATCTGACTTCGCACTAGTCACGCGACTAGTGCGGACTCAAGCGACACACGGCCGTACGGGGCACCCGGCGATGAACCAACGACATTCCGGTCACTCATGATCATTTTGGAAGCATTTCAAACCAAAAACAAAAAAATAAAAATTTGGAAGGAGTGACTTCTTCCAATTCAGAGCGTTCGTCGTTTATTGGGTCTGAGTACACTCGAACACAAACCCAATAAATCTACCAAAGAAATAAATCGATGGCTTCGTGCACACGGCTTTTGAGGCCTTGGTCCTTTGGCAACTAAAAGATATATACCTTAGTAATATTTTGCAAAGTTACGTGCGCTGGAACTCACGGGAAGCCCTTTGCTGTTTGGCATGTTTGAGTACATTGAAACCCAAACCCAAACCTGCATCATGATGTGCAGCACGCGTTTTGCGCATAGCTTACGCATCAGAGGTTGTGCTTTTGAGGGTGCACAAATATTGCTGTTAGCAATACGTTTGCCAAGTATCGTGCCCTAGAACGCACGAGAACCCCTCCGCTGTTTGAGTTTTTATGCGATGTGCATGAAAGTTATAAGGGCCTATCAGCTTAGCTCGCAGTCGCTGTAGGAGGCAGTACTAAACCTTCTACTTGACAGTGACTGTGAAACTACTGATGGATCATATATAGTGCAAGGTTCTATATTATGCACTATATAAGACTAATCAAGCTATGTCGATTCTTAGGAACTATGTCCAGACTCATTGCATATATTTGCAGTAAGAATTAGGTATTATATTGACTTTTTGCCATGCGGCTGTTTTTACTCTAGAAATCTCAACTGTTTCTTTGGCCTTGGCCATTACTTATTCACTCAGCTCTCTGAGGTAATCCTAGTCAGCATGGCCAAGTCTCATCAACCTATCATATGCTTGTACTACATTATCATGCAGTATGATGTGCCAGTATTCTACATGTCACATTATTACACAGTACAGTGGTACTGTGTACTCCCATATAAGGGGGGTCTCTTCCTCAACAGGGGTCTCGGGCGCTAATGCTGTAAGGCGCGTATGACACTTCTGGCATGTATGACATTGCTGAGTCATCCGCGCATGACACCGTGTGTTGTCCTAGCACAACTCCCCCCCCCTTCAGGTGGGAAGCGTCCTCGCTTGTGCTTAGATGCACAGTCGTTAGGCTGATTCGGAGCCCATGGTGTCCCACTCGCTGTCGTCGGACATCACTGGTGGCGGCGTAGGGCTGTACTCCGGCATCAAGGTCACCGGCTCCTCGTCAGCTTCTTCCGGATTAGCGCAGACTCTTTCATCGTTGAGATCTGTCTCATTTTCATCTCTCCAAAGCAGCTCCGCTAGGTATTCACACACCGCTGCGATTGCCCCCACGGGTTGTTCCACCGGTAGAGAGCTGAATAATTGTTTAAGCAAGGCTGCGGGGATGCCATACACGTGCCATCCAGCTCCCATGCCTGGTCTAGGGTCGCCCGACTCTCTGCTGGCGGAGCCGCTCTGCGCCATCTTCTCGTGCCGCCCATAACGGCGTTTGAAGTCGCAGGGGTTTTCGGGGTCGCAAGACTTCAGGGTGGTGATAGGCGCGTTGGTCCAGAAGTGGGTGGGTTTCTTGTAGGGCATACCATACTTACAATACGTGGCCAGATGCGGAGGTGGCAACCCTTGCATGCATCGGCGAGTGTGTAACCCATGAGGAGCTCGGCCACGCGGGTTCTCGATGAAGTAGAAGCTCGGCTGGAGGTACTTGATGATCTCCAGGGTTCTCCGCACTTGCCTGTCAGCACCACGCAAGTTTCGTATTCCTACCGTTTTGGCTTGGCTATACTCCGTGCATGGAGGGCTCGCCCAAATGACGTCAAAGTGCTTGGGCGAGAACTGCCGATAGTCCCAGTGCAGGATGTTTTCGCAGTGAGTGGGCTTCCATCGGTTCTGGATGTCCACCGAGACTACCTCACACCCAGGAAACTGCTTGCTGAACTGTCGTTCGACGGAGCCTGTGCCACAAAACAACACCAAGATCCGTATTGGGCGTCGAGACGGTTGTAGGCGTGCCGCTCCTCGACCAGGTCCTTGGGATGGCATGAAACTAGTGGACGACACCGTCGCGAATGTGCCCACCTCGTCGTCGGCTCGTTCTTCCGGGATCCACGCCATTCCGTCCGCCTGTAACTCTTCAGGATCCGTCAACCATATCGCTCCTGCTGACTCCTCGCGTTTGCGAGTGACTCTACTCTTTTCACGTTCTTGCCTCTTGGCCTCGACCTTCTCGAACTCTTGAAGAGCGCGGTTAGGTATCCCTTTTCGGCCAACTCCATCGAACTCGAGGTCCTCGCGAGTTTTCCATTCATTCTCGGAGCGCGGCATACCTACCCATTTGACCATGTACTCCGTCCATGTCCGCCCGCTACGTCTCCTCGTGCGTGACCTCTCAATGCACTCCACCGCCATCTCCTTACGACCGCTCACGTCCACAGGGGGAGGCGGAATCTCCGCACTCCTGTCCGCGAACTTGTCCTGGCCCGACTCCACTGGGGTGAGTCTATCCACGGTGAAGACGTCGTGCACCTTCCACTGTGGTGGTAGCTTCAGGCGGTAAGCCGCGGGGGCCCCTCGGTCCTCGGGGGCGAGCTCCATCTGCCGATCGCTGTGGAAGGCCTCCAGTACCTCCATCGGGCCCAGGCGCTTCTTCAGCAACTTCTTGTGTAGGCCCCGATCCCCGGGCTGGGTGAGATGCGTGGCGTCCACCCACACCATGTCACCTATTGCGTACCGGCGAGCGCGATGGCGAGCGTCATACTGGGCCACTTGCTGCTGTTGAGCTACCAGCAACCTATCGCGAGCAGTCTGCAACTGCTGAACAAACTGCCGGGCGGTCTCGTGGGCCGTGACTTTCTTCACGACGTCCCCTCTCCCCCCTTGGCGCGGCCCCTACGAGAGGCCAACGCAGCTTCTACGAAGAAGTCGAGCTGCGACGCTGGGGCATGCCCATAGCAAAGCTCGAAGGGTGTGAATCCAGTAACTGCGGACCTGGAGTCGTTAATGGCGTACTCCACCGGGATGCACCACAAATCCCAGTCTGTCTGGTTTGCGTCAACGTAGGCGCGCAACATGCGCTCCACCGTGTGGTTTGTGTGCTCCGCTTGACCGTCCCCTTGTGGATGGTACGGCGTAGTGGAGGCCACCTGCACCCCCATAAGGCGATGCAACTCCATATGAAAGGCGTCACGGAAGCGAGAGTCCCTGTCACAAACGATCTTCATGGGAGCACCGTGCAGTCGCCAAACATGGTCGAAGTACATTCGTGCCACTTGCTCAGCGGAACTGTCAGAGTACAGCATGGGGACCACGTGCACCATCTTGGACAACTTGTCCGTGAACGTGGCGAAGGCGTCGTAGCCCCGCTCCGTGCGCGGCAGACCTGTGACGAAGTCAATGCTCACCACCTGCCACAGCCTGACCGGGACCTGGAGGGGGTTCAGCTGGCCATCCGGATAGCTGTTCCTCGGGCGGGTCTGCTGGCATATCAAGCACGAGCGGGTCCAGTCGGTGACGTCTTTGTTCATGCGGGGCCACCAGAACCGCCGCACTATCCGAGCGAGAGTCTTATCTCGCCCGGTGTGTCCCGCCGCGGGAGACTCGTGCGCTTCACGCATGACTATCTCCCGAAGGGGAGAGTCGGACGACAACACCAGCTGGTAGCGTCCCTCCGCGATGCGCCAGATCATGTCGTCAACCATACGGAAGGTGTCCGTGCGCTGGTGCGGGGCGGCTAAAAGCTCTTCCTTTAACATCGTGAGGTAAGGGCTACGTTCGTACTCCGCGCGTAGTGCTTTCACGAACTGGCATGCCTTCAGTGGTCCTTTGGTTGCGCGTGCCTTGGCCGCTGGCCCTGACGTGACCATAGGCTCGCTTGCACCTTGAGCGGCGGGCGCACGGGCACTCTTCGCTCGAGGCCGAGTCCGGCTGGCCGCTGGCGCCCACACCAGCAGCACGGGCCACCGCAGCGCTGGTCGGCCTCCATCTGGTGACTCAAACAAGCACGTAGGGTGACCCTTGGCATCCTTGAGGTCGAACACCTTGACCACGTGCAGGCCGTACTTGGGCTGGATAAGGGTGCGCCAGGACGCGTCATAGTCCGGCAGTAGGAACATCGCCGACGTGTTTTCTGGGTCGGCGCGCCACTCAGCCATAAAGTGGCGTAGGATCCTCTCAATGAGGTTGCTATCCTTGGTGTAGGGGGGGTTGCACCAAACGTGCTTTCCCCGCCATTGCTGCTTGAGGCACTCCGTCCAATAGGTGTCCACCTGGCGGTTGACGCCCATGGAGTCACAACACGCGTCCACGTCGAACGGGCCGTACTGCGCTGAGATCTCTTCGAACTTCTCCTTTACCAGTTTCCAGTCCTGCCGGTCTACCACGTTATCGTAGTGGGAGCTTGACGCGGGAGGGGAACTTTGTTTGCTGGGAGGGGAAGGACTAAGGGGAGTTGAGGGGGCTGGAGAGGGGGCTTGCTCCGGTTGCGAGCGAGAGCGAGTAGTGACGCCCGCAAGGGTGGCTTCATGCAAGGCGCGCTCCGCGGTGTGCAACGTCTCAGCTGCGTCTTCCCACAGGTCGGGGGTTTCCACCCAGGTGAGCCCATTCAGATGAGTGAGCTCCCCAACGACCAACGGAGGGCTGACCGGAGGTACAGACTCGTCTTCAGAGTCGGAGTAATCAAACGTGGAGTCGAGCACCGAGATGGGGTCTTCAAGGATCTTGACTTTAGCGGGCTCCTCGGACGGCTCTTCGTCGGTGTCGTCCTCGTCGATTGCACCGAATACTGAGGTGGGATCGGCGGGGGTTGAGCTCTCAGCCGGCTCCCTTGGCACACTCTGACGAGGCTCGTCTGTATCCCGGTCGACCACGCCCTTCTCCTTGAGCCCCTCCCTGGCGGATGACTGCTTGTAGTCTGGTCGTCTGGATTGGGCGTCCGGAACTACTAGGCATCGGCCAGGTACGTGCTCCATTTGGTGCACGCCCACTTCCACCAAGTCTTCATACCAGCGTGCCTGGCGTCGACTCAGCTCCCGAGCCGGTGCGAAGAGCCACTGCAAGGGTTTGTGGTCACCCATGAGTTTGAAGTCGGTGAATATAAGGTAATGCCTCCACGTCACTGTGGTGCAGTGGTGGATGGCGCACAACTCCCGCTCCCCAGCGTGGTAGTTCTGCTCGGCCGAGGAGAATTGCCTGCTCTCGAAGGCCAACGGCTGAAGACCTCGTCCCAGGTCTTGCATCAGCACGCCTCCTAGTGCGACCGCACTCGCGTCGGTCTGCACGCAAAATGGGCGAGACCCATCGGCTGCTGAGCGCTGGTCCGGTAGGGCGAGGATTGGTGCTGAAATCAATGCTGACTTCAATCGTTGGAAGGCTTCTTTCTCCTCCTTGCCCCAAGTCCATGGCACTCCCATCTTCGTGAGGCGAGTGAGAGGGTGGGCAATGTGAGCGAAGGACTGGATGTACCGCCGGTAAAAGCCGCACATTCCAAGGAATTGGCGCACGTGGGTGACAGTCTCGAGCTCCGGCCAGTCGCGAACTGAGGCAACTTTGTCGCGTTGGGGGCGATAACCTTCATTACTGCACACATGGCCAAGGAAGCGTACTGCTCGCATGCACAACTTCAACTTGCTTCGCTTGAGGTATACTTTGTGCTGGCGACAGGCAGCTAATACAGCTCGTACATGGCCGACATGCTGCTCAGGTGTGTCACTGAAAATCATGATGTCGTCCACGAACACTCTGCAGAAGGGTAGGTGTCCGAGGTACTGCGTCATCATTCTTTGCCACGTGCTCGGTGAGTTGCTCAGTCCCATAGGCATGACCAGCCACTCGTAAGCTCCGAAGTGGGTGGTCATGGCTGTCTTCTCGATGTCCTCCTGTTCCATGGGAACTTGCCAGAATCCCCACAAGGCGTCTGCGGTGGAGAAGACGGTTGCTCCTTGTAGGTCATCGAGGAGGGTTTGTACGTCAGGAAGAGGGTACTTGTCCTTGACCGTGATCTCATTTATCGACCTGTAGTCGATAACCAAGCGCAACTCCTTAGGGTTGCTCGGCTTCGGCACCATAAGTACCGGACAACCCCAGGGAGACGCCGATGGACGGATGTACCCCTTGGCCAACAGCTCGTCAAGTTGTGCACGAAGTTGCCGAAGCTCCTCTTGCGACAACTTGTAGTTACGCCGATGTAGCGGCTGTCCACTCCAGTCGGATCGTAAGCGAATGTTGTTCTTGTAGTCGCGGCTTTGGACGGAATCAGGCAGCTCCGTACATATGACGTCCCTGAACTCCTCCTCAAGGTCGCGCAGCTGTTGCCATATCTCCGGGGACACTGTCTCGTCAATCTCGTCCGGCTCCCCCGCTTCCATGGCATGGGGCTTGGGCGGCGGTGACGGTGGTTCCTCGGCCACTGGAGCGGCCTGCTCTTGAGATAAACCTTCAGTATGGGGCTTCTCGTCGCTCCAGCGCACACGCTTGCGTCGCGGCCGACGTTCGCGGAGTAAGCGCCTTCCCTGCTCCAGCGCGGCTGCGGCTTCGGCATGCCAGGTGGGTGGTTTCCCTTGCGCGTGGTCGTCGATTGCCTGGGCACGTACGTGCTCAGGTAATAGAGCAAATGCTCCCAAAGCTTCCCGCTTGCTCTGGAAGAACCCCAGATGTAGGTTGTTGGATGGCGCATTGTCCGCCGGGGGGCCAACAGCACCCTCCAGCGCGACCACGTCAAAGTTTTGTGGGCGGGTGGACTCCACTGTTGCGTACACCTTATCCAAGTGGTCCTCGTCACTGGTGCCTGGGCTGGGCCGCACAGATTCCCGGAGGAGTAGAGCGTCCTCGGCTTCGGAGTCAGTGTCTGACGCGGACATCAGCTCAGGCGCGTCCGTCTCACCCAGATCCGCTTGGGAGGAGTCCATGGCGCCCGCGACTTGGGCGTCTTGCTGCTCAGAGCTAGACGTGGCGCGACGCTCGGACGAAGCGTCCCTGGGCTTGGCGTTGGTCTCGGCGTCGGTCTCTTCGTTACAGGCGACCGCCCCGAAGGTGCCGTCGGGTGCTAGGTACACCACAAAGGCACACTCATCCTTAGATTGGAGGGCTCGAAGGTCCTTGCGTACCCTTTTGGGGTCCAACAAGACTCCTTGTACCAGCGCCATGGCCTTATCCTTGGGTCTTGAGGGGTCTGGCGTTCCCGGCGAGCAGCCTGTAATGACCACTCTCTTGCTTCCAGAACCAAACCGGATGGAACCCCATCGGGAGTAATCCAAGGTGACTGGGGAGTGGGAGGCTAGCCAAGGTCCTCCGAGGATAATATCCACGCAAAGATCAATGGGCATCACTCTGAGCTCCAATTGCTTGACGTACAACCCCTTGGTGGTCTCTGCTTGCAGTCGAGGGCGGACGCACGTGTTGACATCGTACGCCGCGCCGTCAGCTACTCGCACTCGCATGGGGTTTTCGTGAGGTCGAGGCGTCAGGGAGGGAATGCTGCGTACAGTCTTGTCCGAGATAATGTTGGTGGAGCACCCACTGTCCACCAGCACCTTTACGCGACGACCGTTCACGTACGCCCAGAACAACAACAAGGTGGGGGCCTTGGAATTGTTGATCTGTCGAGGTGGCGCTCGCGATGTTGATACAGCCGCCAAGAGATCACTCCAGCCAGGGCTCATGTCCCCACTGTCGATGATGCTGTTGAGCTGGCATACGATGGGGTCGTCCTTGGCATGAGGGTCGCCTAGGTCAGGAGGGTCGTCCATGTCAGAGTCCCATGGTAACTCGTAGGTGCCTGCATCGGCCAAGAGCCCTTGAGCGGTGGCTGTCTGCACCAGGTCCCTGGGTGGGTAATCAGGTGGGTACAAGGCCACTTGGATGACCTTGTCCTTCGCTGCTCGCGCCATATCATTCGTCGCCAAGTCACTTGCGTACTGGAGGAGTCCGTCTTCTACTTCCTCTTGCGCTTGTTCCTTGGCTAAGATGTGCAGTAGCTCTTCGTCTATAGGAGAGTCCCGCTCCAAATATGGGAGGCCACTGGCATAATCCCGCTTAAGCTTCTCTCGTTGGCGAACCTTCTCCAGCCCACTGAGCCACCTCCTCCTTGGTGCTCCTTCAGCTCGAGCTGCATGGGTCGGTGACAGCCATGGTCGGGGGCGGTCACTCCGTGTGGTTGAGGTTGCCTCGACAGTCGTGCTGTCGTGAGGTGAGGGCGTACGAGGTCGACGCCCAAGCTGGATGTCTTGACGTCGTCGTCGGTATTCTTGCAGCCTTTTAAGTTTGTTAAGGGCTGCGGGTAAGGGTGATCGAGCTCGAGCTTCTCGCTTGTTGGCGGTAACCGCGCTGTGCGTTGGTGACCGCGTGGGTCCTCGGCTGCTGCGTCGATGTCCGGCTCTCCAAAGCGGTGGGCTCGTGCTCCGCGGAGGTGTACGGGGCGGTGCAAGGTCCGTTTCCAGAGCCTTGATGGAGGACCTCAAGCCCCGTGTGCCCACCTTGGAGCGTAAAGCGCTCGTCCCTTGCCCTCGGACAGCTCGAAATTGCCAACCTTGCAATGGTTGGCCCGTTGGCTCCAAGTGCACGCGGTAGCTCTCGGTCACCTTCAGGGTACGTCGGTGCCGTTTCTCAACGTGCTGGGAGTCGTCTGAGAGGTCCTCGCTCGTACACACTGACTGGAGACTTGGCTTCCTTGCGAAGACGAGCTTCGACCACTTGACGCTCCGGCGCGGGAGGAGGGCTGGTCATCGCCCGCGAGGGTAGCATGTTGAGCTCATCGGAGTCTAGGTATCCTGTGCAAGGAGCACTCCGCCTTTGACGTCGACGGGCTCTTCTCCACTTCTCCCGCAACTGCTGCTCCGAGAGGTAGGAGGGGGGCTCATCGCGGGGATGTGGGGTTCCACAGCCCGAGCTCATTAGGACTTGGAGGGTACTCCGAGCTCGAGGGAGTCCTCCGCGGCAAAATCCATTAGTTCCTTTGGCAACACCGCGTTGAGCACGTCGCAGTATTCATCCGTTTCCACTTCGTGCATGATCATGTCCAAGGTTTCAGCTAGAAGTGCTTTGTTTGGCCCACTCCTTCTTACGAAGAGCAGCCTGTGGGCACTCTCGAGCATAGTGCTCTTTGCTTTGGCACAACCTGCAACCAGTGTACTCCGGGGAGCCCAGACGTTGCCCAGTAGGAGTTGCACCCGCGGGACGATCTTCGGCTAGAGCTAGTAGCTCCTCCGAGACCTCCACCGCTGCCAGTAGCTGCACCGGCGCTCTCCTA